>PVIC010030999.1:0-21715 GCA_004025085.1 Thryonomys swinderianus | reverse complement strand
AAAAAAAATTTGTTATGCGGGCAGAGTCTCTGGGGAAAACCAGAGGAGCCAAGCAGTGGTAGCGTGTTACATAAAACTGAAGTAAATGGTTCAGGAAGCTGCTGTTTCGGCCACAGGGGGAGTTTTGTCTGGCGGTTCCTCAGACCAAAGGCCCCTACTTCAGGGGCCATGTTTATATATTATTTTCATCTAAAATTATATGCTAAAATTTTAACTTCTAGCAATATGAAGAAAGCAATCTTAAACCTTTCCTCATATTTTAATGATTTATGAAAACATATTTAGTAGACTAAAATGTACTAGTGTTTAAGACATTAAGAAGCCAAGAATACTAAGTGTAGTAACTGATGACTCAAATGTGGTTATAAATATTTGTAAGAGTTAATTTCATTTATAGTCAAAATTATTTTAGATTATATACACCAAGATATTAGACTAACACAGAGTTTATATAGATATTTTTAAACCAAAGAACAATACACCCTAAAGATTTTTGTACTTGAAATACAGAAAGCCATAAGGATTACACCTGGAGTTTTTAACAAATTATCCTGATAGGCTAAGCAAAATGTATGTTAGCAGTTTTCAAGGCAATTTTATTTTACTAACCTAAATTAACTCCTTGCTAAGAAAAAGCGTTTGGGCTGCTTACACGAGTGTCCGGTTACCTATAAGCTGACTGAGACAGAATTTACAGAGTGTAAAGTTTACCTGAAGTTAACACACAGAGACATACTAAGTCATGTAACCCTTACCTCTAAACTCTAAGGTTCTTACGCAGACCTGTGTAAACCTTGAGCCTAGCAGGCTCACCCGCTTCTTTAAGGTCTTATGTGAGTTTCGTGACCCTTGTATGTCTGTATAACTCTGGGGTGGGGGCGTGTGACTTAACAGAGCCAGAAATCTGTTAAGAAAAACATTCTGTAGAGAAACTGCTATCAGCTCCCCTTTTTTAAATGCTGCAGCTGCAGGCACTTTAGCCCATTATTATAAACAGATTATCAGGTAGATAGGAAAATAAATAGCAATATCTTAAATCAGAGTGTACTTGTAAATATGGCGGCTGTGCTGAATGACTTTAATCTTGTTTTGCAGTTTTAGCTGTAGATTCACAACTATAAATAGACCAGACAGAATTCTCCCTCGAGGATACAGACTTGCACTCTCGTGTCATTAATATAGACAGCATTTTCTGTAACCGGCCAAGCGGCCCCGTTTTCCCTTGTGTTTTCTCTTAGTTAACAGCTGAGTTAAGGGTCCGAAGCGGGAGGCGGGACAAGGAGACCCGAGACGGCGCTTCATTCATGTTCTGCCTTTTTTATAAAGCCAACTTTGAAGCCTTGTGTTCTTAGTGTAACTTACACTTAGAAAAATGTAGAGAACATTAACTGTCTCTAAGCCCTCAATTTTTTAAAAAAACTTGTTTTAATGATGTGAAGTATCACTTCAAGGCGACGTTTTGGGGGCAGATACTGCGTTATTAATACTCTCCAGGCTGTGGCTCTCTCTGGAGCGTCCGTGCGTGGTTCCAGCGGGGGAGGGCGAAGCGCGTCCTCTGAGGCCCCGCCGGGGCTGAGGAAGCCCCTCCGGCTCCAGCTTCCCTCGGGTGGCTGCGGGGAGCCTCAGCGAGAAAGCTCCTGGTCATGACCCGCTCACCGGCCCCAAGTGCTGCTCCCGGAAGCCCCGATGAGGGGAAGGGAGCACAGGTGAGGACGGGGCTGCAGTGGCGGCTGGGAGGCTGCGACTGGGCCCCGCGGGCGCCCGGCCCGTGGTCTCCAGCGACTGTCACAAAATCTGGTGCTTGATGAGTGACTGGCTGTGGATCAGGATCACGCTGAGGGGAGCACTCCCCAAAGGGTGAGCACGTCGGAGGGCCGAGCGGAGCAGAAATCTGACCCAAAGTTTAGGGCAGCAAAAAGAGCGAGCAAAATGAGGACGTGTCTCCGGCGGCTGCAGCCAAGGGGAGGCTGGTGCCGGGAGCTCGAGGGGCGCAGTGCGGACGGGGAGACGGCGTGTGCGGTTCTGGGGCCCAGGATGGGCCCGTGTTCTCCCAGCGACGGCGCAGTCGGGCTTCTCAGGGGAGGGCTGCGTGTCCCAAGAACGTGCTTCTCGGGACGAAGCGCCAGCCCCAGACGGCTGAGACCTACCCGGAAGCTGTGGCGTCGCCGCCACCCGGGGAGCTGCCCACAGGGCCGCGCGCGCCTCTGCGGACGCCAAGGACAGCCCTCCTCTGTGAGATGAGCCACACAGTCTGCACCCCCGTCCTACGCCATTTCTCCAAACTGACACAACCTTCAGTCTCTGTCGTCCTCCATCGGATGAGGGCACTGGAGCTTTCTCAGATATTTTGCAAAGGAAATGAAAGAATCCATTTGTCTCAGTGTTACATCCTGGGAAGCAGGTTTGATTCGTCTGAAATTGGATTTTCTTTCGATAACCTAAGCAGGTGTCATAGCGAATTTTCCCGGACGTTCAAATGACCAGGCCGTACCTGCTGAGGGAGCCGTCCGCCCCGGTCGGTCTGCAGGGCCGCCGAGCGCACAGCCTTTGCCTGGGAGCAGGCCCGGGCGCCACAGCTTCCACGGTGGTCTCTCGTTCAGCTTGTCCGCATCTGACACGACTCTATGCCAATTAATACAGCTGTACAGTAGATCTTGGTGTGTTGTGCTGAATTCGGTCCAGTTCTGTTATTTCCCAAAAAGTTCATGATAAAGACCTGACATCTACATATGAATTTAATATATAGCTTGATATGTCATACATCCCTAAAAGGAAACAGAAGAAATAAAAAGACACAACAGAAATAAGCAAGCATGCAGTAAACCCCGCCTTGATACTCATTTGGATTTCTAAATTCAGGTTCTATTAGAGTTTGCTGACATTTTAAAAAATAATTTAGTCTTATAATCTCCAAATTAACTATTTTCTCCATTTGTTTAGATCCATTGCTTTCTTTCCATGATATCCTTCAGTTTTCAGTAAAGAAATATAGTATTGTCTCTTCTCTGTACTTTCTCATTTCTGTTTGATTGAGCCGTAGCTCTCCTGGGTGTCCTCCGCAGAGTGGAAGATGTCAGAGTTCAGTGAGAAACACCACCCAAGGGCTCAGCTGAGCGGTTCACAGTAACTAAACTGTGGAGACGCTGGGTCCCCTGCAGCGGAGGGTGCGTGGAGCAGGAGCTGTCCATGCACACAATCGGAGGCTGTCCAGGAAGCCACAGTGGGACCATTTACCGGAAAGTCCCATCAGCCCTGTCATCCTGCACAGGCTACTTCACCTCGCTGAGCTACACACACTTCCCGGGCCAGGCGTGACTTCAGGGCTGTGGCACTGAAGTGCACCTAGTGCACCGACCTTGTTGTCTGGTATCTAAAATTCTTTCGGCAGTTGGCCAATGCTGGCTCTTCGAGGGCAGTCTCAGAGCTCTGAATCTCAGTGTCTCCGTGAGGGAACTGGATTTGGTACAATAATCCCTAACCTTGGCTTCCTCTCTCGGAGACACAGTCTGGATTCGCACAGAGAAAAATGCTGAAAGGCGTCAGGGTTTTTGGGCTCTTCCTTGAGGTAGAATCTTCATCTATTTTAGGAGTTGAAAAACTAAAGTTGGTGCCTGAGACTCCATAGAGGGGGGGGGCGTTTCTAAGGTTAGTTTTTAGCGTATCAGTGGCCTTATATTAGCCTTTTTTATCATGAATCTCAAAATTCCTAGAAATTCAAAAATCAGTCGTTTTTGTTTACTTCTCTTGAAACCTAAGGGATTGTGGTATGTAGAGATAAGAAAAAGGAAAATAAGCTTAGATCTAGTGGGCTGAGACCCTGAGGCACACAGGAAGAGGTGAACCCTGGATTCACGGGTCAGATCTTAGTCTGGGGTCCTCGCTCTGCCGGCCGGCGTGAGCCCCGCGGTCACAGGAGTCTCAGCAGGAGGCTGAGGACGCGGTCTCCGGGAGTCAGACGCACGTCTGTGCGCCTGAACTGTGTTCTCTCCCTCTTTTCCTCGGGACGCTCTGGACTTCAGCCAAGAGGTTAGGTCCTTCCCTCCTCTCTGAGGCATGTCCTTTGCCTACCGCGGATGGTTGGAGACGCGAGACACAAGACTGAAATGTGGAAAAGATCTACACCGGGATCTCTGCTGAGGCCGTTTGCACAAAACCTTCTGTCTGCTTCGTAAAAGGCCCGTGATCCGAAGTCGCTTTGGCCCTGGTGACTCCTCTTGGCTCGTGACCATGTCCCTCCTTCACCAGACGGGAAGTCCCCGTTCAGACCTCGGGGTCCTTTTCACTCTCCCCTGCCGATTTGTGTTCAAGCCTTGCTGCCCTGTATGCACTGAGCTCACCTTGTGCTGCATTAATTATGTTTTTCTCCCAGATAAACACGGAGTTTATCTGCCCCATAGAGTTTTGAGGAAAAAGAAGATAAAGATCGCAACACTGCAGTGATACTCACGTACGATAACTCTGTGAGGTAATCCGTCCAAACGGACTGAGCAGCGGAACAACCGGTTCTCCTGAGAGTGTCGGGACGTCTCTGCGCGTGCTGTCTGCAGTCTAAGCAGCGCCAGCTCCTGGCCACAATCCCGATATCTCTGTATACTATATCTACCCAGGCACCTGTGCCAGATCTCCCTGGCAAAGCACATCCTCACTTACATACAGAAATGTTCCCCTAGGCTGGACATTTAGCTCAGTGGTCCGGCGCCTGCCTCACAAGCGCAAGGTCCTGAGTTCGATCCTGGTAACCACATACAATGCTAGGTGTGGTGACTCACGCCCACCAGCCATCAATACCACATACCACAGTGCCGGGCGTGGTGGCTCACGCCTGTCATCCCAGCACTCGGGAGGCAGAGACAGGAGGATTGCTGAGTTCCAGGCTTGCCTGGGCTACATAGTGAGCTCAGAGCCAGCCTGAGCTACAAAGTGAGACCCTGTCTCAAAAAAAAAAACCAGCTCTGCTGTAGAAGCGCCCAGGTGAGGATGTCCCACGGCAGACCTGTCTGCAGACACTCGAAATGAAAACGAGTCCTGACATCGGTAGCCAGGGTTTCTGATCAGTTCCACAGTTCAAGGGACATTTCCACATCCGGGTCCTTCTGCACGGATCACGTCTGTTGCCCAGACAGACTCGCTCCAAAAAGAATCAGCTCAGACAGTGAAAACTCTACCACGGTCCAAAAATATACTTTATTGTGTGTAGAAAATTGACAGTTTGGAGAAACTCCAAGCAGTCAGTTGAAGGAAGTGTTGCTGTGTGATAGTTAGGAAGTTACACAGGAGAGAGAATGTTCCAGAGGAACTGCATGGTGATGGTAAAACAACGAGAGGGAGGAAAAACCCCAGGCAGGGGCAGGGGGCGGAGGCCCGGCCGGTGGGGAGCTCGGACGGTCTGGGGGCGTCAGCACCTCTGCAGTCCAGGCCGGAAACTAGACATTATCCGGGCAGAAATTTCTTCACTGACCTTCTCTTTAGGAAAAACCGTCACCTGTAGTGGAAGACGCAGTTATGAAGGAGTTTAAGACGAATATTTTCAGTTCTCTCCTTCAAGTATCCTCCTCTTTTAATGATTTTACTATGGAAAAGCCTTTTAATGTGCATCTTTCCTCTCTAACAGCCAACGTTTCCAAAATGAGCTGTAAACCGCCACCCTCTCTGCCAATGACCGTGACGGAACAACCATTCTTCATTTACGTTTAGGCTTTTTTGAAAGCTCTTTTCAGACTGGAGGATTCAAAATGAGCTTTGGCCCCTGTGAGATTTCTGTTTCAAGCCAAGAATTCACCGCAGCCCAGAGGACGCCAGGGAAGCGGGGAGCGGGGAGCGGGGAGCGGGCCGGGGCGGGTGTGGCCCCGAGGCCCCCGCCTGCTACGTGAGGTCCGTCCCACTGGCACGCGCTGGTCTCGGTGCCGAGCTCGCGGCCCAGCCTTAGGGCGGCGCCATCTACGAGCTGGGGAGCAGCGGGCGGAAAAGCCTGGAATTCTGGGATGCCCGGCGGCGGGTCCGGCTTGTGCGGGCAGAGAACCTGGGGGCGCAGCGGCTCTTCCCTCCCCGCGGCGCCCGTCCGCCTCCCGCCCCCGACCGGGTACCTTTCTCTGGCCGCCTCCGCGTGACTCAGAGAGGCCCCTGGCGTCCCGCAGCGCTGCCCCTCCGCGTCCCCTTGATGATGAGGGCGGTCCCGGCGAGGATGCCCACCAGGCCCACCACCAGGCCCAGGGCGCACACCACGTTCTCCGTGGTCTCCGGCAGGGGGCTCTGATCGTCAAACTCTGGGGGACATGAAGTGGGCGGGTGATCACGAGCCCGGGGGTCGCGTGATAACGGGAATGGCTCCCGGTCACACGTGGCCCAGCGAACCGTCGCTGACACCGTGACGCAGGGAGGGCGGGTGGCGTGTTGAGGGGAAACGACCGAAACTCGAGGACGGAACGGGAGGGCGGAGCCGGGTGAGCCGGCGGGTGTCACGGACGCCCGAGTCCTGGGCCCCGACCGAGCGCGAGGGGCGGGGGCTGCGCTCACCCCAGTGCTTGAGCAGAGGCCGGTCCAGGCCCGGGTGCTCCACCTTGCAGTCGTAGAAGTCCTCCGTGGAGGGCAGGAAGGGGAGGTAGTGGAACTTGCGGAACAGGTGGTCCTCCCTGGGCAGGAAGACCGTCTCGGACGTGCCGGTGGTGACGGGCTCTCCGTTCTTGAGCCACGTGACCCTGAGCACCGGAGGCGAGAACTTGTCCACGAAACAGATGAGGACGTTGGGTTCGCCCAGCTCCACCGGGCCGTGGGAGAGCAAGGTCACCTCGGGCGGTTCTAGGACAGACGGGCGGACAGACGTTGGCCTTCATTCCGTGAGCCCGCCCCTCTCCCTCCCACAGGAGGGGACAGGAACCATCTAAGGGCCGTACAGCTAAAAAGCAAAACAAAGCCGTCAAAGCTGCGCCCGGGAGCCCAGGCCCCCCTCAGTGCACAGCCCTGATGCCCGCTAAGTGATGACACCGCCCGAGACCGCGCTCCCGGCTCGGCCCGGCAGGGGCGCCCTGAGTCATCACGACGGGAGGACGGGACGCAGGTCTGAGCCCATGCAGGGCCGCGTGAGCTCATGGAGTCGCGGGCTGCAGCCGGAGAATCTCCGGTTTGCTCATAGCGGGCTCAGGCCCCGGGCGGGGACATCGTGTCATGTAAGACCAAGCGCCGGACGCGACGGGCTCAGCATCCAGGGCCGCGCGTGGGAGCTACCGTTGCTGTCCGGAGTGTTGTTGGAGCGCTTCATCATGATCCCCAGGTTGGCCTTGTCCACGGCGATGTTGGCCAGCGCGCCCTGAGCCTCGAAGCTGGCGTACTGCCCGAACTCCTCCAGCCTCCAGACCGTCTGCTCCTTCTGCAGGTCCACGTGGAAGATCTCGTCACCGTCAAAGTCAAACATGTACTCTCCTGCCTCGTCGGGGGACAGGTAGAACTCCGCCTGGATGATCGTATGTTCCTCTGGAAAAGGAGCCGAGAGGGTCAGGAGAGGGAAGGAAGGCCCTGCGCGGAGCCGGCGGGTGTGATGGCCAGGAGAAGCCGCGGAGCAAGCGGGACGCAGAGCGGAGATGAGCGGAAGGCCGCGGCGCGGAGGACACGCTCCGGAGCGAGCCAAGCCGGGGTGGGCGGGAGAAAGGGCTTGGCCGTGGGGGCGGGGACAGCGCGTGGACAGGAGCTCGGCCGGCCGCCACCAACCGGCTCCACGGCACCAGCTGGGAAATGTCCTTCTCCGGAAACTCAGCCTCAGCCCCTAGGAGACTCTCTCGCTCTCCCTACTTGGGCCTGAAGGACGCGCAGGGAGAACCCCAGACCGACTTTCTCCGACACGGTGCTGCAAGAGGAGGATCGTGCCTTGAAGGGCTGAAGTTTAACACTGTGTGAACTCAGGGATCAAGTGAAATCCTGAACTCGTGGGCTAGAGATTTAGACCAGGTAGAGGACGTGCATGGCATGAGCTCGGGCCAGCACTGCAAAACTAGACCAAAAAAAAAAAAAAAAACTTTCATTTCTTATTCATTTACTTAGTAATTTTTTTTTTTTTGACAGGGTCTGGCTTTGTAGTTCAGGCTGGCCCTGAGCTCACTAAGCAGCCCAGGCAAGCCTCACACTTAGCAGTCCTCCTGCCTCTGCCTCCCGAGTGCTAGGATGGCAGGCGTGAGCCACCACGCCCGGCACTGTGGGGTGTGGTGCTGATTGCTGGTGGGTGTGAGTCACCTTGCCTAGTATTGTTGTATGTGGTTACCAGGGAT
Organism: Thryonomys swinderianus; assembly: GCA_004025085.1. Classification (NCBI taxonomy): domain Eukaryota; kingdom Metazoa; phylum Chordata; class Mammalia; order Rodentia; family Thryonomyidae; genus Thryonomys; species Thryonomys swinderianus. The sequence continues at coordinate 13,460 of PVIC010030999.1, read as the reverse complement.
CGAACCAGGGACTTTGAGCTTGCTAGGCAGGTGCTGTAACCACTGAGCTAAATCTCTGGCCCCCTCAGTGATCTTGAGTACATTATTCTACATACTTTTGTATAACTTTCCAATTATACTTCTGCTGAGTTTCACATTAAATGAAATAGAAGGTAATTTCTTCTTAATGTACTGTCAGCCTTCCAACAAGCACTCTTGCCATTTTAGGGGCAGAAACTAATTTGTACTTAAGGATTAGACATACGTCACTGGAACTTGAGGCATCTGGGAAATGAACGATTGAGACCATGTTCTAGAACATCCACTTCCTTGGGTCCAAACTCATGCCACTGATTCCTCTGTGGAAAAGGCCGGTCTGGATCAGCAGCGGCAACTTGACCTTTCTTTCAGTCCTTCTCCTATTAAGACTGTCATTCTGAGACTTGTCTTGACTGACACTGAGTATAACCAATACCGAGAGAACAGTCAGCTCGAAAAAGAACATCTACAGCTGGAGGGTGTGCAGCCTCCGTGACGCAGGTGTTCACGGGAGGGAGAGGACTCCTGTTCTTAACCTTCAGAGAAGAAGTGGGGGACTTTGATGTTTGGCCACGCATTGCTAAAGCCAGAAATTCGTTTAACGTGCTGGGTCTATGTACCAACATAGATCCTCCCGCTCCACTCATGTCACACGTGACGGAAGAGCCTTAACCAGCACGGCCCTGGGGGCTCTTCCTGGGCCCTGCAGCGGCCTGAACGCCGAGTCATGACTGCTTCCGTCCCACCCACAGTCCCGGGCAGAGTCACTCAGGGCGAAGAAGAGGCGTTTTTCACAGTACGTACGGACCTGCGACCGCACGGATGTGTTCTCTGCAGATGCCAGAGAATCGTATCACACTCTACTTGTTTTTCTCTTCTCTTATTGTAATAAGTGTACGAGGGGTGGGGGGAAGGGCTGGAGGGAGGGAGGGGAATGAGGGGAAAAATAAGGATTAAGTCCAATCGTGTACAGGCACAATTCCGTAAAATGAATGTGATCGTTATGTCTAAGTTGTACCAATAAACTTAATTAGTAAAAAGTATTAATGAAACAAAAACAGGACTATTCCTAAGTAGCCGTGTAGATCACGCAGAACGCACTGTGGCAGGGAGTGGGAGGAGGGGGTACCCTGTCTCAAGACATGGTAAACTAAGTGAAATTAATATCGCCTCCCTGTCTCCCGCCCTCCCTTGGGAAGACTGTTGCTTTTTGGTGATTTTTCTTGCTAGTGATCTTCAATACAATGTCTGTGGTGAGAATATGTCGACAGAAATTACATACCAAAAATTACCATAGATGAAGCTAAAAAGCTTTCCCTTTTTTCATTAATTCTAACAAAATTAGCACAATTTTAAAATTTTACAAACATCAGAAAGAAAAAACAAAGCCTAGACATATAACTGGTTAAAGTCTGTCCGAAAATATTCCTACTCTTGCGAGTCTGGCTTACACATCCCATCGACGGTAGTCACCAATTACCAACTCAGTTTTGTCATTTTAAAATAAATTTGACTTATTTCGATGTGCGGTGAAGAAAGAACTCCATCAAGCCGCAATTAATTCATTTTTTAAGGCACGGTCTGGCGATGCCATCCAGGCTGGCCTCGAACTCACCGTGAGCCCCACCCCCGCCTCTGCGCGCTGGGACCGGGTGTGCGCCGGCCGGCCGGGAGCTGCCAGTTCGCGCTGCAGGGGTAGCCGGTGTGATGCCTGCCAGGCTGGCACGCCGAGGGGACCTCCGAGCACCCCCACATCCCCGCCGGCTCCGCCGCCCAGCCCCCTGGCTGTCTCAGCACCCACCTCTGATAGCCCATGATCCCTGAGGCCTCAACAGGACAGCTATGAAGACAAATTCTAACACCAGGCTTCCTCCACTCGCAGTCATTTTCCTCTTGGGTGCTCCGGTGAGAATCAGGAGAGCTCACAATCCAGTAATAGGCAACAATAAAAGAAAAGAAGATTAAAATGCAAATCAGTTGAGCATTAGCCAATCAGAAAAAAGCTTTGGGATGACACATCTGTGGCTAGGGAAGGAGTTTTTGCAAAAGGTTCAGGAAAGGCGATGACACAATTAAAGAAGTATACTTCTTAAACAGACGGGGGAAAAAAAACACCTTCAGGTTTTTGAAAACGTTACTCAGTCTCTCAGTCTCCCATCTCTATCCAATTTCTAGGGAGGGATCTACCTGCAGTGTGTCAGCCAGAACAGAACAGAAGAGTAGAATTAGAACTCCCTGCAGAGAGTTAAACGCAGGCCCCAGCCGGGCCTGGGGCAGCCGGGAGTCTCCTAAGGAGGGAGGGGCCCCGAGTGAAACCGGCTGGTCAAGCCACGGGCACCCCGTGGGTTTGGGCGGCCGGGCGGAGGGCCCCTCAGGGGGCTGCTTCGTGTCCCTCGGCCCCCGGACCCGGCCCACAGCCCGCGATCTTCGGGCCCGAAGCGCCGAGCTCTGCTCAGAGACCTGGAGGAGAAACTGAGTCCGGGCGCGCCTGCAGCTGGAGCGGGGCCAGCGCCCCTGGACACGGCAGTGCTGACCGGAAGCCGGGGCCTGGGGCGGGGTTGGCACCCCGCTGGACACGAGGGAGGCTCTGGGCTGAGGCTCGGCCGGGGAAGAGGGCCGAGGGCCCAGGACGGGGCATCGCAGCCCGGGCAGAGCCGCTGGCTGGGCCCGAAGCGTCGTGACCCGCAGGAGGCGCCGCCCTCCTCCGCCGGCTCGGACTAGAAAGTCTCCCTTTAAACCCCTGCTGCGAAGAAAACGTTTCGGTACATCCGATCTCTGAAGACGGTGCACAGGACGGAGGCCGCCAGGCTCTCGCAGAGGGCTGGAGCTCGGCCTCGGGCCCAGCGCCCGCAGGACCCACCCCGGAGGTGCGTCTGCCACGCGCCGCGGGCTCGGCTCTCCGCACGGCGGTGTCGGCGCGGGCGCTCGGAAGCCCGGCCTCCCAGGCCTGCGGGCGGCGCGCTCTGGGGCTCACCGCTCGCACCCCACGCTGTCCACGGCCCCCGCGCCAAGCCTAGGTCCGCGCGAGGAGGCCCAGAGACGGCTCTTCCCTGAGGCTGCTCGGGTCTGAGTGTCCTGGAAGCCGGAGCCTGGGCAGGAGAGAGGCCCGCACTACCCCGTGTGCCCTCGCTTATGATTTCCTCTTTCAGGGACGGAACGAGGCAGTGCAGTCGTTCCGTCTGCCCTTCGCCGGCTGCCATGGGGCCGTGTTGTTAAAGGCGCGAGCGGGCCCGTGGCGTGTCCAAGGATGTCTTACTTGCTGCGATGGTACCTTCGACCCAAGGGGCTTCTTAGCAACGTATGATGTTGTTTAGCCCCAGGGTGCTGACTGGCTCTGCCCAAGAGGTTGCTAAACTTGGGAGAATTTAGAAAAGCCTTTCAGTTCTCCTTCTGTGTACGGGAAGTTTCCATTTGCACAGGACTCGCGGTCTCCTGCTCTCCCAGCTTCCTGCGTGCGTGAGGGGCTTTCTGGAAACCCTGGATGCCATCTCCTTCATGACACCGAACGGTGGCGGCCTCCGCACCGGTCTGAGTTCAACGGGAAACAACAGTTCCTGCGGACACTACCGGAAATGACTCAGTACGAGGAATCGGAATCCTCCCTCGAAACTCTGGGGACAAGAGTCTGGAGGAGCAGAAGCCAGCGTCCGCCTGCGGGAAGCCCCTGCGGGAGTCCCCGAGGGCCTCGGCGCGCACTGGCTCCTGCTGGGACCCGCGCCGAGGCCGTGTCCAGGCCGGGAGACGCCCTTGTCCTGACCGCTCCCAACGCCGTAATACCGGGTCTCACTGGGAAAACAGAGGCGCCGATACTTGGAGCAAGGAAATACTAGTATTCTTGCTTCTGTTCTCCAAGATACACGAGCAGGACCTTAGAAGCAAATGAGAAGTCTGTAAAAGTGCAAATAAATGTAATGACGCCTCTTTAGCGGCCAGCTCTCTCCCCGGCCCCCTCCCCGCCGTCTCCCGACTCTCCCCGGGCCGCTCTGACGCGGGGGGCGGGGCGCTCTCTGCAGCCGGCTGAGGTCCACGAGCGGGTCAGGTAGGGCCTCACTGCAGACAGGGACAGTATGAATATGCCTTTCATCTCCTTATCTTGACTAATTACCCCGCATAAAATTTCTAGCTCTATGTTGAATAAAAGCAACAAGAGTGGAACCCTTTGTGTTTTTCCTGATATTAGAAGAAATACTTTGAGGTTTTTCCCCATCTTATATGATGTTGGCTATGGGCTTGTCATATATAGGCTTGATTATGGTAGGCTAGGATCCTTTCATTCCTAATTTATTTGGGCTCTTATCTGGAATAAAAGTTGAATTTTTTTCAAATACTACGTCATGTACTGAGATGGTCGTATGGTTTTTGAATTTCTGTGTGTTGATGTGTGTACTAGGTCTCCGGACTCACGGTTGTTGAACTATCCTTGCATCCTCGGGACTTGCCTATGATCTTTCTCCTGCGCTGGTAATGTCAGTTTGCTGGCATGGAGTGGAGGAGTTCTGCATCTCTGTTCGTCAGGGATGTTGGTCTGTAGTTCGTGTCCTTTCCAGGTTTGCTAACAGGGTAACGCTGACCTCGGTGAAACTTTCACGGGACCGACCCGCTTTCAATTCTATGAATACTTTGAGAAACACTGATGTCAGTTCTTTAAATGTTTGCTGCGTTAGGTAGTACATTCATCTGTTCTTGGTTCTTTTGTTGGGAGACTTCCTCCAATTGATTCAATCCTGTTACTTGTTATTAGTCTAATAGGAATTTTTATATAAAAATATAAAAACAGTTTGGGAGAAGATTGGAAGTTAAAATACGGGACTCCCCGGAGCATCACCAGGCGGTTCCCAGCTCTAGGCCCCGGCTGCGCAAGACCCGAGCAGCTCGCGGGCGCGTTCGCCACCTCCTGGCCGAGTGCGGAACTGCAGCGGGCCAAGCGGGACCGAGCGGGGCGGCTGCGGTCGCAGCGCCTTCGTTTCAGATCGGTGATCAATGATCGGTGATCGGTGCTCAGTGATCGGTGATCGGTGATCGGTGATCGGCGTTCAGCAGCCGCCGGCTCCCGGGGACACACCGGGCCTGACTCTCCGAGCGACGGCGGAAGCCGCAGCCCCGGACTCTCGTCTCCGGACGCGTCCCGGCTCCTTGCTCTCCCCCGAGGGTGTCGCCCTAACTTCCGATCTGAAAAAGCAATCGACTTTTACGTTATTTTAATTTTTATGTCAGAAACCGTGAGGTCTGGGGGGCTGCTTGGCAGTTTCCAGGAGAACGCGGTGGCCCCCGCTTGACTGCTGACTCAGTTTCCCTCCGTCGTGAGAAGCGGCAGTTATATTACTACAAACACTTGTGAAGTCTCTTCGAACCATGTATTTCAAAACAATGTGTTCTACTGTATGCGATTACATTTAAATAAAATTTTTTTTATAAACTGAGTATCTCTCACTGGATCAAAAGAAGTGTGATTTAAGTTGTAGGTCCGCCCCCTTGTCCAGACTGTTAGCGCCTTCATGGTGACACCAAACTACCTGGAAGTCTGTGGGATTTGTGGATTTAGTCTTTAAGGGGAAAAAAAGGCGCTATTTACAGGCGGACTGTATCTTTAAGACTCTTGAGGACTTTGAGGTGAGAAGTCTGAAAGAAAAATAGGCTCTGGGCTGAAAAAGCCATGGTAACTTTGGGAGACTGTGTCTTAAACTGGCAATTTCCTTCAAAGTACAATTTCAAAATTACAATTTCCTTTTCTCCTGTGGTTGGTGTTTTGGTAGAGACTTTCGAGGTAGAAACCTTCTGGGTGCCTCAGGATTCTCGCTCACCTTGAAAGATTCCACTTGAAAGTTCCTGGGGATCCAGGGTGTGTAAAAATCCCATTACAGAGTTTTGTATTTAAAAGGCACTTAGTAAAAGTTGCTTGGCCTGTGCTTGCTCTCCACACTGGCTCATGAGACCCGTTTAACCAGCTCCCTCTTCAGCAGTAGAGACCCAGACTCAGGGGCACCCCGTGCCAACAGCTTCGCTTCTGTGGTTTCCTTTCATTTGCCTCAAGGATTTAATTACAAACTATAGGAATTCTTATTGTTAATCATCAAACATTTATAAAATGGCCGTTTTGTGGAAGGTCCTCAACAATGCATGAGACATAATCTCTGGCCTCAGAATCTCCAGAAAACTACAAAAGATTCTGAAGCCACATAGGAGTGGCCTCCCAGCGTCCTGTGTCCTTAAACCCTCCCGACCTCTGCGTCCGCCTCCTCTTCCCTCCTGACTCTGGGAAGTTCTGAGCCTTTGTGATGACACAGCTTCCAGAACTTCCGCGGGCCGCGCGCCTCCGTCCGCTCCGCTCTGAGTTACTCAGCGCCCCCGGGACCCTCTGCGTCTCCTCCCGGCCCCGCGCTTGTGCTGCGCAGAAACGGTGGCTTCGGTTGTCTTGTGTTCGGCTTCCTTCTGACCAAGGGACCCCGGTGACGTGGGGCCCCCTGGAGGCAGCGCCTGGAGAATGGCCATCTGGGGTAAGAGCCCGCGTCTCGGCCCTCCTGGCCCCGGAGCCTTGTCTTAGGGGCGTCAGCACGACTGCTTTGGCTTCTTCACCTATCCAGATTCTCGACCCATTATTTCATTTCTGTGGGCTACTCTGGAACCTGGAGGGAAACAACCCATCATCGTCCAGGCAGCTCTAGAGTAGCAGTAATGGTTTATTCTTCAGTTTCTAGAGTTTGATCTGATCAAACAAAATAGTTATCCTCCACAGTATGTACCTGGAAAATCCCTTAGCGCATTATTACCCTTCCTATACTAGATTCTCTGTGTGACGGACCTTAACTCTGAGAAATAATGACTTATTCTTATCTTCTTCATAAATAAGGTAGCCTGTCTTCTAATTTTCCTATGGCCAAGACCCTCGTAACATATTTCAAAGGGAGCACTCTGGAGGCTTAATCTAAGTTAACCATCTAGCTTTCTCTTCTCCCCTGAGGGGAAAAAAATTAGTCAAAACATTGTCTCACAGGGCTGGAGATTTAGCTCAGTGGTTCCACAGTCAGCCTGGCAAGCGCAAAGTCCCATATTCAGCACCAGTACCACACACCACAATGCCAGGCGTGGTGGCTCATGCCTGTCATCCCAGCACTCGGGAGGCAGAGGCAGGAGGATTGCTGTGAGTTCAAGGCCTGCCTGGGCTACATAGTGAGCTCAGGGCTAGCCTGAACTACAAAGAGAGACCCTGTCTCAAAAAAAAATCATAATAAATGCCAGAGTTTCTGTTTATTATTTTAGAGGTGCATTAGAAGAAAATGTCTGAATATGGATTTGACAGGTGAATTTTTCACGTGACCAGACATCTATAAAACAAGTTAGACCTGTGCCTGGTTTGTTCTGACCGGGCCCTGAACCTGGGGCCTTCCCTCTGAGCTACATCTCCAGCTGAGATGTCCAGGAAGGACTCAAACCTGCGACCCTCCTGCCTCGGGCTCCTAGGATGCTGGGATTACACACACGAGCCACACAGATTATTCCATCTCAAGGGGGATCCGCCCACCCAGAGTCTCTCTGAAGCGGTTTTAATCTTAGTGCAATCTGCGTTCTTACGCCTCTCAGAGTTGGATGTGCTTCCACATCTTCACGTCACCGGCAGATTTGTGCACGGTTTGTCAAACCTTCTTCTCCAAAAACCTTCACAGCCTGTCTTCTATAAGCCCCGCAGGTTTCCATTTAAGACTTTTTCTCTCTGTACATCCAGAATCTACATAAATCACATGCAACTTAATGACACATAAACCCGGGTCGAACAGTCCCAGCTTGCTTTCTCTTGTTAACTTCAGTAACAAACAGATTCCTTTTTTTTTTTTTTTTTTTTTTTTTTTTGAGACAGGGTCTCGCTTTGTAGTTCAGGTTGGCCCTGAGCTCACTATGGAGACCAGGCAAGCCTCGAACTTAGCAGTCCTCCTGCCTCTGCCTCCCGAGTGCTGGGATGACAAGCGTGAGCCACTGCGCCCGGCAACAGATTCCAGGCTTGGTTGGTCTCTCGTGACTGACAGATCTTTCCCAGCGAGGGGACATCTCTGTCCCCTCCTATGGAGAAGTCTCAGAAGCCTTTTCATCACTCGCCACACGAATTTTCGAGCATCCCTGCCTTAGGTGTGAATATTTCCAAATACTAACTGGCTCTAATTTTTTCAATTCTAATTGATTAACAATTTTTGAAATAAACGTGTTAACATTTTAATTAAATTTATTCAGTGTAAGTAATACTATTAGGAATGATGTTGATCAAACAACATATAATAATTAATATTCCTATGAGTAAGTTAATTTGCAAGAGCTTGGATTGTAATGTATGATTAAACCAACATTTTATTTTATAAAATTAAGCATTTTATAGATGAGATAAAATTACATAAAAGTAGAAGTTATAAATTTTTTCTCATCCCCTGTGCATGCCAATAATTTCTTGTGGTTTCTCTGATCTGAGAGCGGGGGGCTCCGTGAGGGAGGGAAGGTGCCCGCTGCCCGCTGCCCGCTCTAGACCACGGTCACGCCATGCAGAGCCCTAAGAATATAACCAAAAGCTACAAGGGGCAGGGGCAGGGGCAGGAGGGCGGTCAGGTGCTGGAGAAATAAAGGAGTCGAGGAAGCAGGAAAAAGAAAGAAGTGTATTATTGAGCAGTTATCCCTGACAACTACCTGGCCCAAAAGCGCCCTCTGCAGTTGAGTTTTCGTTCCAGAAATAACTTTGGCTGTCGTCTTGACCATCCTGGGGCTGGCCATTCTTGCCTTTTTGTTAGCAAGATGGACACAACGCAAGATAAGTGGTAAGTCCTGGGTCAAAATGGAGCTTCCTTGCGCAGCTCACCAGAGGGAGGGAACCCGGATAGTCTTGAGTTTGCCTCTGTTTACCAGGTAGCGAGAGACTTTGCCAATATTCAGGAACTGTTTCAAATCCATGAGCCAAACAATCTTTGATGTAGCAATTCTCCTTGCATATTAAATTTCCAGTTTGTGTTATCCATGCTGTCATCAAAAAAATCACAAATAGAACTTAGCAAGCGTAATAAAAATACTTTAAAACAAAATGATCTGAACTCCAAAGGAAATTATGTTTAAAAGTGATCTGAGGAGATCGTATGCTTGTTAGTGACGTCAACATCTAATGCATGGAAGGGACGGGGGAGTTTTAGTAACAACGCAGAGAGGTGACAGAACAAACGCAGAGGACACCGTGCTTACCAGCACAGGAGAGACGGCTCTCAGAGAAGCAGACTCCCCGGAAAATGCCGCAGAGCCCACAGACTTTTCTCAGCTTCTTTCCCTTCCTTCTGCTCATCCACAGCCCACCCCACCCGCCGCCGCCCATGCTACACGTCTGTGAGCCTTCAGGGGGGAATCAGCGTGGAGGGATAGCAGGGCCACCGGGCACAGCAGGGTCCCCTGGGGATGGTACCAGGGGCCAGCTTGGCAGCAGAGAGGCAGTGTGTAAACGTGGGCCTGGGTCGGGGGAGGAATGCTTCTCGCCGGTGATTAACAGGGGCGCTTTGCCTCACTCTTCCACAGAGAGGAGTCTCTCCAGATACAGTTCCGAACAAAGTAAGTATTTGTATCCATAAAAAAAGGCATACGATAAGAATGCATGAGGGCCGGAGATCAGCTCCGTGGTTCTGGCGCCTGCGCAGCAAGCGCAAGGCCCTGAGTTGGATCCCGGTAACCACAAACAATACCAGGCGCGGTGACTCACGCCCACCAGCCATCAATACCACACACCACAGTGCCGGGCGTGGTGGCTCACGCCTGTCATCCCAGCACTCGGGAGGCAGAGGCAGGAGGATTTCTGAGTTCGCAGCGGCTTGCCTGGGCAACATAGTGAGCGCAGGGCAGCCTGAACTACAAAGCGAGACCTGTCTAATAAATAAGTAAATATCTACTTGGCAGGGTGGTGCATGCCTGTAAGCCCAGCTCCTCAGGAGCCTGAGGCAGGGAGATCACAAATTTGAGGCCAGTGTGGGAATGTAGTGAGAGCTTGTCTCAAAATAGACAATAAGGCCAGGCGTGGTGGCTCACGCCTGTCATCCCAGCACTCGGGAGGCAGAGGCGGGAGGATTGCTGAGTTCGCAGCGGCTTGCCTGGGCAACATAGTGAGCGCAGGGCAGCCTGAACTACAAAGCGAGACCTGTCTAATAAATAAGTAAATATCTACTTGGCAGGGTGGTGCATGCCTGTAAGCCCAGCTCCTCAGGAGACTGAGGCAGGGAGATCACAAATTTGAGGCCAGTGTGGGAATGTAGTGAGAGCTTGTCTCAAAATAGACAATAAGGCCAGGCGTGGTGGCTCACGCCTGTCATCCCAGCACTCGGGAGGCAGAGGCGGGAGGATTGCTGAGTTCGAGGCTTGCCTGGGCACCGTAGTGAGTTCAGGGACAGCCTGAACTACAAAGCGAGACCCTGTCTCAAAAAAAAAAAAAAAAAACTAGTGGGTGAAGAAATCCCTTATCTGTCATCTTCGATCTCGCCGCTTCTGTACAATCCACAGCTCCTGCGGAGTGTATTAATTCATATTACCGTTCCACGCCGGAAGCTCAGGCTCACATCAATTCTCAGAGTCTTCCACGGTGCCCGCTGTGTTACATTTTCATCCATGTGACGAAACGGCTGAGAAAAATGACTCAAGAAAGAATTGACTTAGGCTCCGGGTTCAGGGGCCGTAGGCCGCGCCCTGCTGCTCGCCTTGGCTTTAGGCCCGCGGCGGAAGCTGCGCGGCGGGAACCGGGGCTGAGGACGGCAGAGCCGGACAAACGGAGCGGGAGGGGCCGGCCCGGGGCCCCGAGGTGACCCTCGCCCTCGCTTATTTCCTCGAGGCCTCACTTCCTGTTTGCATCATTTCCCAGCAAACCGTCAGGGTGTTACCTCCCCAGCGGATGATCCGCTTACGGAGGTCAGAAGCGCACAGCCCCAGCCCTCTGAGCCCCCTAGGAGCGCGGCTGCCCCGTGAGGCTGTCCACACTGCGCATGCGTTTTGGGCCAGGCTCCCCGGTTAAGCCCTGACGCCCGCGGATAACACGAAGGAGGCTAACGCGCTGCCTTTCCTCCACCGCAGGTGCTAGGCTTCTGGACTACGAAGACGGCATAGGTAAACAGACCGGGGGCTCCTTGAACATGGTGGAGGGATAAGTTATTTAGAAAACACGGGCTCCTCTCCTTTTTAGCATCATTTGTCAAAACAGCACATCTTTTGCTGATACGAAGTCAACTGCTCATCAACCTCTCTGTGCGCGTGCATATGCAAAGACCTGTACGTGTTCCTCAGAAAAGACACGTATTTCTCATTTTTGTTTGAATTCACTAAAGTTGTCCATATCAGGTCTGCCGAGCAAACTAGAACTACACGGTTGATGAGGTTGTATATCATGGGGAAAATTGCACATGCATATGCGCACACGCAGCACACACTTGCACACACGCATGCACTCCACAGTACAAGCCCATAATTCCCTAACAGTGGAGAAAGGAAAAAGCTCCAAATCTGACGCGCAGGCCCACAGTCCGTCCTCCTCCTCACCTCCCCATGATTCACCTGTAACGAGCGGCAAGAAATGAGAAGCGAAGGGTTACGACACCCTCTTTCTTTTCTAAAAGGGACCCCCTAGAAATAGATTTGGCAAAGGAGAAAAATCTTAGTACCAAAAGGTAGACTCGTTCTACACGTATTTCTTCATGTGTTATTGATAAAATTAATCTGTTTTATTTCTTTCCCTGGAGGTGTATCTTCTAAGAGATATAGAAGAGGAAGAGGTAAACAGATTTTCATCTAATGAAAAAGCAATGTAGACATAGTTTCCAAGGCTGAATCTCATTGTGTTTTCATCTTCTAGGATTGCACCGTGCACATTCAACAGAAAGTGGTAAACAAATCAGATAATGGATTGTTAAGAAATTAATACATAAGTCTGCTTAAAAGTTAAGAATCTTATTTTTCTTCAGTCCTCTAGACTTCATATGATGATCGAGGTAAATATATTTAGAGATTACGGCAGAGTTGGAGGGCAGCAATCCGTACTTCTTCCTGTCCTAACATGAAGTGCTAAAAATCTACAGTGTTAGCGACCTTTCTATCACTGTGACACGACACGGGAGAAAAACAATGTTGAAAGGAAGAAGTATTTATCTGTCTCCTGGGTTTCGGCTCGTGTTCTCCTTGCTTTCGGTCCTGGGGTGACATCGGGGTGACATCTCCCTCTGAAGTCCACGGCAGAGCAAAGATGGTCACCTCCTGGCGCCCAGGAAGCAGGGAGAGCTCGCAGCCCCTTCTCTGAAACCCATGAAGCTATAAATTAATAGATGAACTGGCCCACGCGTGAGGGGAAATCCTTCAGCCTCACGTCCCACAGACCCGCCCTCAGTACAGCTGATTGCCGGGATCGAGCCTCCCGCATGGTAGCTTTTGAGAGACATTTAAGATTTAAATGATAACAACTAACAAGACAAAGTAAGGAATCGTTGGGTCAGTGTCCAGAAGCATTCGCTTTTATGCAGGTCTCGTTTCTATCAGGTACCGCCCATTTCCTCTCCTACCCCGTTCACAGCGAGGGAGCGAGACGGGAGCTTCCTGCCCCTTCCGGAAGCGGAAGCGGAAGCGGAAGCTCAGGTTCAGACGCCCCCAGGCCGCTGCGGTGACCCCGGGACTGCCGGAGGAGAGCTCGTCCCACAATCACAGGACGCAGCCTCTCGCCCCTCCTGGGTCTTTCTTAGCTGGACGTTATACGGTCTATAGGGGAAAATCCCTGAGATTCGCCCTCTGATGGCGCCGACTGCGTAACGCCACGTCAAGGGCACGGACAGACGCGGTGATTGTCTCGGGTGCCTGACACTCCTGCTCCCGGGAACCGAACCTCCTCAGGACGTTCGTCTGGCCCGTGAAAGGAGCTGCCTCAGCGTTAGGAAATGAAGGGTCAAAGGCAAGAAAATAAAACCGCACGAGTGAGAACAGACCACAGCGACTCTGTGCTCAGCGCCTAGATGTGCCAGTCACGCCAGGAGGTACTTTTCATTGAGTTTTGCACAGATAGACAAGCCCGTCAGCCGCGTGGAAAGAAACTGCCCCGAAGACCCTCCTCGGTGGTCTCCACAAGGAGGACGAAAGAGAAAGGCGCTTCGTGCCCGGGTTTCCGAGCCCCACGTCGGGGACGCTGTGCAGGACCTCAGTCCCCACGGTGCTTTGAGCGGCGAGCAGCTGACGGTCCTGACACGCGTGTCTGCAGCCGCGTGCGAGCCGCCCTCGTCAGTCCAGCGCCAAGTCCCGATCCCCTAGTCACAAGCCGACTGGGGCTCTGGTCACCCGCTTGCCCGTGCTCACCGGTAGCCTTTCACTGTCTTGTCCGAATCCCGTTACTGGTGCGTCCACACCCGTCTCCCAATCGGGCCGTTTCTACCCCTGGAACAAGCTCGGCCTGACTCCCAGCGTCTCTGGCCCGC
>PVIC010030998.1:0-21585 GCA_004025085.1 Thryonomys swinderianus | reverse complement strand
AATCACAGTGCCTTTATAGTAGAGTTTTAAATTGGGGATTGTAATACCCCCTGCCATGTCGTGGTTGCTTAGAATTGCTTTTGCTATTCTAGGTTTCCTGTGGTTCCAGATGAATTTTTGTATTATTCTCTTAGCTCTGTGAAGTATAGCATTGGAATTTCAATTGGAATTGCATTGAATCTGTACAGCAGTTGTGGGAGTATAGCCATTTTGACGATGTTGGTTCTCCCTACCCAGAAACAAGGGATGTCTTTCCACTTTCTGATATCCTTTTCTATCTTGTTTTTCAGAGTCCTATAGTTTTCAGAGTAGAGGTCTTTCACTTCCTTTGTTAGATTGATTCCTAGCTATTTCATTTTTCTGGGTGATATTGTGAAAGGGATTGACTCCCCAGTTTCTCTTTCAGTGAGTCTGTTGTTTGTGTAAACAAAGGCTGTTGATTTTTGAGCATTAACCTTGTATCCAGCAACACTACTAAATTTGGTAATTAAGTCTAGCAGTCTTTTGGTTGAGTTTTTAGGATCCTCTAGATAGAGTATCATATCATCAGCAAATAGTGACAGTTTAACTTATTCCTTTCCTATCTTTATTCCTTTTATATCTTTGTCCTGCCTGATTGCTATGGCTAATGTTTCTAGCACTATATTGAGCAAGAGTGGTGACAACAGGCATCCTTGTCTTGTTCCTGATCTTAGTATAAAAGTTTTCAGTTTTTGCCCATTGAGTATGATGCTGGCTGTTGGTTTCTCATAAATAGCTTGTATTAAATTGAGATAAAGTCCATCGATTCCAATTCTCTGTAGGGTTTTGATCATAAATGGGTGTTGGATTTTGTCAAATGCTTTTTCTGCATCTATTGAGATAATCATATGGTTTTTGTCCTTCAATATATGTATTACATTGATTGATTTACGTATGTTGAACCAGCCTTGCATCCCTGGGATAAATCCAACTTGATCAAGGTGTATGATTTTCTTGATAATTCTCTGTATTCTGTTTGCCAATATTTTATTGAGGATTTTTGCATCAATGTTCATTAGAGAGATTGGCCTGTAGTTTTCTTTTTTGGTGGATCTTTCCCTGCCTTTGGAATCAAGGTGATGGTTGCTTCAAGGAATGATTTGGGGAGTACTGCTTCCCTTTCAATTTCATTGAAGTGATTGAGAAGTACTGGTATTAACTCTTCTTTAAAGTTTTGTAGAATTCAGCAATGTAGCCGTCAGGACCAGGGATTTTCTTTGTTGGTAGGTTTTTATTACATTTTCAATTTCCCAGATTGATATCGGGTTGTTTAACATTTTTATATCCTCTTCGTTCAGCTTTGGAAGTTCATATGTCTAGGAATGTATCCATTTCTTCTAGATTTTCAATCTTCTTGGAGTATAGATTTTCAAAGTACGTGTTTATTATCCTTTGGACTTCTTTTGGATCTGTGCTGATTTCCCCATTTTCATCCCTTATAGCATGGATTTGAGCCTTTTCCTTCCTTTGTTTGATAAGGTAGGCTAAGGGTCTGTCAATTTTATCTATCCTTTCAAAGAACCAACTCTTTGATTCATTGAGTCTTTGTATTATTCTCTTTGTCTCCATTGCATTAATTTCTGCTCTGATCCTTATAATTTCCTCTCTAGTATGTGCTTTGGGTTTGTCTTGCTCCTCTTTTTCTAATTGTCTGAGGCTCATCATTAGATTGTTTATTTCACTTTGCTCTATTTTCTGAGTGTAGGCATTCACTGCTATGAATTTCCCTTGCAGAACTGCTTTCGTCATGTCCCATGAATTCCTGTATGTTGTGCTGGGGTTGTTGTTTAGTTGTAGAAACTGTTTAATTTCTTCCTTAATTTCTTTTGTGGCCCTTTGGTTGGTCAACAGAGTGTTGTTCAATTTCCATGCATTTGTGAGGATCTTGGAATTTCTTTTGCAATTCAGCTCCAGTTTCAAGGCACTATGGTCTGATAGTATGCAGGGGATAACTTCGATTCCTTTGCATTTACTTAAGCCTGTTATATGGACTAGAATGTGATCTATTTTGGGGAACGATCCATGAGCAGCTGAGAAGAAGGTATATTCTCACTTTGTAGGGTGAAAAATTCTGTAGGCATCTAATAAGTCCATTTGCTCAAAAGTTTGATTTAGCTCAAGTATTTCCTTACTGACTCTTTGTCTAGTTGATCTGTCAATTTGTGACAGTGGAGTATTAAAGTTCCCTACTACTATTGTATTCATGCTTAACTGGGTTTTCATGTCCAGTAATGTTTGTTTTACATAGTTGGGTGCATTCGAGTTTGGTGCATAAATATTTATGATTGTTATTTCTTTCTCTTGGATAGTTCCATGTATGAAAATATAGTGACCTTCTTTATGTCTTTTAATCAGTTTGGGTTTGAAATCTATTTTATCTGCAAACAAGATAGACACTCCTGCTTTTTTGCAGTTTCCTGTGGCATGGAGGATTGTTTTCCAACCTTTTATTTTCAGTCTATGGGTTTCCTTCTGAATTAGATGTGTTTCCTGTATGCAGCAGAGTGTAGGATCTTGCTTCTTGATCCAATCTGCTAGTCTGTGTCTTTTAATTGGCCCATTGAGTCCACTGACATTAATGGTTATGACTGATATGGGCATATTCAGAGCTGCCATGTTTCCCTGTTCTTGGTTCTTTACTTCCTTGCTTTTCCCCTTTTCTATTTAGTTTCTTGTTTGTCCCAATGAATTTACTCTCCTAGGTCTCATGGTTATGGAATTTTCTGTGCTTTTTTCCAAGATGGTCTTTAGAATATTTTGGAGTGCAGGTTTTGTATTTGTGAAATTTTTCAGGTATTCTTTATCATGGAAGTACCTTATTTCTGCATCTATTCTGAAAGTTAGTTTTGAAGGATACAACAGTCTAGGTTGGAGGTTGTTTTCCTGCAATACTTGAAATACTTCCCTATATGCTCTCCTTGCATCAAGTGTGTTGAAAAGCTTGTTGTGATCCTAATGGGCTTCCCTTTGTAGGTGATTTTCTTCCTTTCTCTCACTGCTTTCAGTATTTCATTCTTGTGTTGTGTATCTGGAACCTCAATAATTATTTGTCCTGGTGTAGATATTTTTATGTCGTGGCATTTTGGAGTCCTATAGGGCCTCATTTATCTATATGTCCATTTCTTTTCCTGTGAAGTTTTCTGTTGCTATCTCTGACAATAGCTTTTTTAAATGTCTTTTACACTGTCTCCTGCTTCCTCAGTGACTCCAATCAGTCGTATATTATTTTTCTTTGAGTCATCTAGAAGCTGTTGGATTGATTTGTCATGGTCCCCTGCCCTTTTCCATAGATTACATCTTTCCTGCTTGTTGGCTGCTATGCTGTCCTCTAGGTCTGAGATTCGGTTCTGTGCTTCATTCATCCTACTTCACAAGCTTTCATTCTCCTTCATCATTCCCTGGAGCTCTGCTTGAAGCTTTTTTAAAGATTCCATTGCTTCTGCTATCTTGGATTCTATCATCTCACTGATCTCTTCTTTAATGATGTCTTTCACTGTGGACAGTATCCCTATTTTGATCTCAGAGATGAGTTCTGATTTCCATTTTACTAATCTGCTTTAGTTA
The DNA here is from genome assembly GCA_004025085.1 of Thryonomys swinderianus. Taxonomy (NCBI): domain Eukaryota; kingdom Metazoa; phylum Chordata; class Mammalia; order Rodentia; family Thryonomyidae; genus Thryonomys; species Thryonomys swinderianus. The sequence goes on along the minus strand of PVIC010030998.1, from coordinate 18,000 downwards.
CCATCTCCAAGAGTCCTGGTGTTTGAGTATCAGTTTGCCCTATTTCCCTTTTCTCTGAATTTCCCTGTGGTGGTGATCTTTGTGTCTGATTTTTTGTATATTTTCTCATTTCTACTCTTTCATTGTTACTAATGCTATTCTTTGCCTGATGACAGGGCAATGTTTGTTGCAGGCCTCTTTCTTTCTATTATCTGGGCCCCTTTGGATGTGTCACCTTCCTGGGGTGTCCTCCTTGAATCTGTAATGACTCTTGAGAGTTCTCAGTTCTGACACATCATGGGAGGTATTTGAGCAGAGCAATCACATCATCTTTGTTACCATAATACAATCAGTGCTAATATCAGCATTAGACACAGTAAATAAAAAGTTTTATTAATTTCTATTCTGAAGGCTTTGCGCTCATGAGTTACCTCTATGTCTAGGTGCCAAAATTTAGAATTAATCAGCAATGTGTTTACAACATATAGATCACAAATGTACCCCCAGAACCCTTTGGGGTAAAAGGTCACTGGGGAATCAGGGAGGTAGGGAGACAGGAGGAGAGTGAATAGGGTTAGCAAATTTATGAAGATCACCTAGACTCAAAAACCTCATATATGCCAGCGGGTAATAGAGGATAAAAAGATGTATATAAAACAGTACCAACTGTATGCTGTAAGACCGTTGGAGACTTTGCACACCTTCTTATAACAATACAGAAGAAGAAATAGGGCAGCCTAAGAGTCTTTTCTTCTGGGTATTGCTTCTGACAGGAAGATAGGAGAGGGTCTGGGGACAAGAGGTGAATAGAGGGATCTAGGAGTAGATGGCAAAAATAGAAGCTAGATTCCCCCCCCGACTTTTTTTTTTTTTTTTTTTATCTTGCCTGGTCTCTCAGCACGACTCTGGTATGGAGGGACACAGGAAATGGCACCGGCTCCTCTCAGACCTGGGTCCTCACAATGCAGCTCTGGGATGGGGTGGTGGCTGGCCAGCAGGCCTCAATCCTCTGCCATGGGGATGGCACCCAGGGTCCATACCTGAGTCCTCTCTGTGCGGCTGCAGGTTGGAGTGGGCTGGTCGGCAGGCCTCAAATCTTGCTCTCTTAATACTCTTGATTGACTTTCACTTTCTATAATTTTAGATGTAATTGTCATTAATATCTAGAATGCCAATGCTAATCATAATGGTTAACACAAAGGATTATTACTATAATATTGATGTGTCATATTATTCCTACACAATAACCCTAAAAGCCTAAGTCAGATGTACTGCTATTATTTTGATTCTAAATACTGGGCTGAGGTATAGAAAGGCTTAATGTACAAGGTTGCCCAGTATATTGGTGATGGGACTCACTGCTAATTCCTCAGTTAATAAAATCTTCTGAAGTCTGTCCCTCTTAACTTGCTTACTTAAAGGAGAGGAAATGGAGTTGTATAACCTCAGCAGGAAAACCAACAACTATGAATTCTAGTCCTACTTCATAAGCTTTCATGCAGGAAATGGCATGACGTGGCTCCTTAGACTGAGAGGGGCTCTATGCCAGACACTGTCCTGCACCCTTCTGCAGACAGCATGTCTGAATACACACAAGCCTGTGGGGTAGAATTCCTACCCTTGTTTGGCAGGGGAGGAAATTGAGGTCTGGGGAGTGAACATGATTTGCTGAGCTCACATTGTTGTTAGATGGCTGAGTGGGTTGCAAATTTGGGCCCATCTGACTCTAGTTTATTTCATCCTTTGTGCCACCCCAGCTTTTTAGGGTTTTTCGATTGATCTGTCTTTCTAATGTTGTTAGTGGCTACATGGCAATGGATATGTGTTTTAATGAGCTGAAAATTCCACAGAGATTTTCTTAAGCTTTGTTCTTACCACAAAATATTAGTGAAGCAAATAGTAGAAATTTTTGCCAAACTCAAATTGGTGCTATTCCTCTTATGTATTTTCCTTGCACATGGTTGATTAATCATTGTAACTGTTATAGTAGTGTTGAATAACCAAGGTATTCTGGCCACAAATATGGAAAAATATATGCAAAAGAACCAGTCAACTGAGACAACACTATACTATAGACTTCGTTAAGGGTTATTTTGAATGGGAAAGGAAGTTCTCAGTTAACATTGGCTTTTCTACAAGAAAGCAAATAATCTTTCTGTTTAATGTTAACTATCAGTAATAAAGAAAAAAATGCCTAAGTCTTATTTCTGTGTTTGCAAGTATTGTGAAGGTAAAGACTTTAGCTGTCAGATGTGGACCTCATCCCGAGCCAGTACATGCTGTGGAATGAATGACAGGGTTCTGTATAACTTGAATTCTGGCACAGTTTGGGCATTTTCTTTCCTTTCCTCTGTGAGTGGGTTGGCCACCCTCAACCCCTACTTGCTGATTCTTTTTCCTCAAGCACTGAGTTAAATAAGCTGATTGATGACCTGATTTCTTTGAGAACTACTGGCCGTGTCCCAGGGAATGAAAGCCAATATGCAGTGCTCATATGGACTGCTGTGATATCCTGTAGGCAGGAGGCCTCTTAGCCCTGTCAAACCAGTTTTGGAAGCAGTGACTATTGACATATTTAGCGAACTTGAAAGCTGGGAAAATGCTGTGCTTGATTTGCAGTTAGGGTGGCATTGCTTTCCTCTGTCTTGACTCTTATCTTTACCCTCTAGTGTCATGGAGGTTGTCGGCCAAGGGCGGGATCAGAGGTCAGAGGGCCTCCATCTGATTTAGGACTCAAGGCACTCTGTTAGTTCTCTGTCTTTTGGTGAAATTTCTTTTTCTTTCAGAGTATTTATTCAGTGCCCCTGATCCACAGATATAAAAATCCTGTGTTATGGAACGTCATTGATGTTGAGAGCAATTAATAATCATATTATATACCCCAAATGTAAACAGAACCAAAATGAAAAACCTCTGTAATTTCCTAACATTCATCTACAGGTTGGTAAACTAAGGCCTTTAGGATAAACCTTGCCTAATGTTTGCTTCTGTCTATCAAAGAACTAAGAGCATTTACAAAATATTTTAAAATAAATGTTAAAAAAGTATGCTAAATACAGTGGTGTACAGTGGTAATCCCAGCACACTGGGAGGCTTGAGCACTCTGAGCATGCCTGGGCTCTGTGTTTGACCCCAGTGGGAGGAAAGGAGTCAAAAGAAGAATATTGTATGACAGACAAACAGTATATGAAATTCAAATACCAGTCACCATAAGTACAGTTTTATTAGAGCACAGCCATGCTCCAATTCATTTTCACGTGGCCTATTGTTACTTTTGTACTGGGATGGCAAAACTGAGTAGCTGCTGCAAACAAAGACTCGCAAAGCTTAAAATATTTATAATCTAGTCTTATAAAAAAAAGCTTGCTGAATGCGGGTTAGCCACTCATATGGCATCAGCTAGCAGAGATGCCTGGAAATCATTGGTAAGCAGATCTGTGCCACTTTTCCCTTGTAGGCATTTGTTTAATTTGTGTGATTAATTGAATCAGTAGATATTAATACTGGACAATCAAACTCGTATTTGCCTGTTTTCCTGCGAAACTGTCTATGCTGCCTACTAATGACTGTATGTTACCAGTGCCCTTATGGATATAATGAAACAGAAACAGAAGATGTAACAGGGAGTTGATAACATTTTTAGTTTTATAATATAATTTTCTTACCTTTTATGTATTTTAGCAACCGAGTTTAAAAACCATTATGAATAATGCAAGACAAATTAAAGCAAGACAAATAGACATAGTTCCTATCCATTACCAAAATGTGAACAAATGAAGGCCAACAAAATTAAATAAACTCCCTAACATTATAAAGCTAAGGAATGAGAAATCCAGGTCTAGAAACCCAATACCTGATGTGATGTTGTAATTTGCCTTCTTAGTAATGAAAATACCATGTATAGGATGTTTCGAAGAACACCCTTAGAGATTTCAGACTGGGCCTCTTCTTTTTACCCAGCTCCCTGGAAAAGTTACATGAGGGTATTCAGCTAATTTATTCCAATCAATTCACTTTCTCCATTAATGCTCAATGAAATTAACAAGACCTCAGGGTCACTTCTTCTTTCCTTTGAGAAGATAGGATTTCATTGCACAGAGTTTGGAATGACTATAGAATGCATCTGTTGACCCTAGATTCCTGGCTACAATCAGCAGATCCCAGAGCTACACATTGTGTTTTGTACAGATTTTTTTTTTCAGAGTCAATAATTTTCTACATCATAAAATTTGGTTGGGTGGCAAAGTACCTATGTTTAAGATGGTTGTGCATAAATCTATTGTCCTAAGTAGTTGTAATATAAATTAGCATTAGTGGCATTTGCTACCCAAGGTTTTGCCCAGCTTTTCTGTTTTAAATTAAAATTTTATTTCTATTGATACATGTTTGCAGTACATAATTACATTTCTCATGGGAAATTGGTCCATGTACATAACACATTTTAATTCTTTTTTCATCCATTTCCCCTCCCCTCCCTTTTATCACCATATCTCCTGCTGATGAAGAGTTTCCCATCTTCTGAGTATGCTGCTGCAACAAAGAGGCAGGTGTTTTCAGTTTCTCGTTAGACAACTCTAAAGGAACCATATTGCTTTAGAGAACAATGCAAAACTTATGCCATTAGTATTTCTCTCTATATTGAAATTTATAGGAAAAAGATCACCAGATGTGTGAAATTATGAGAATTAGAGGATTAATATTGTCTTGTACATTCCAAAATGTGTACAGACTTAGTGCCAGAATTTCCTATAATTGATTCCCAGGATTCAGTCTTAGCAGTCCTGCTTTCCTGATGGGGGTTATATATACAATACATGGATGGCCATCCAATTGGTTTATTAATGTGGAGTGTAGTGTTCATTTTAACTGCTTAAGTGTTTCATTTAGTTGACCTTTGACTTTTAATCACACCTTTCCTTCTTGCAGAAAAGTTTGCTGAATTGTAAGCAGCTGGAAACAGAACAGTGAGGTTAGGTGATTAAAACAGCGGTGGCAGCATGGGTGGGTGGTTTACCCTTTCCAGCTTGGAGAATACATATCCCTTGGCCAACTGTGGCCCTGATAAGTAACATGTGTACTATTCATCACTGTATTTTATATATCCAAGTTAGTGATAAGGTGGGTGGTGGTGGTGGTGGCAAGAGAATTCTCCCTTTTTGTGTCCACCTTTTTGTGTCCCAGTGTAGCTGGTTGATGCTAAGGACAGTACAATTATAAGGTTGATGAATCCTGATAAAACAAAAGAAACCAAAAATGTTTGGAACAAATCCTTATATGGAAGTTCTCCCTCCCTTCCTTCTACATTCATCCTTTCTTTCCTTATTTTCTCCCCTTTCCTCTCTCTGTATATTTCCAACACTTCCTCTTGCCCTCCCCTTATCCCTGCCTCCCTTTACCTTTCCTTCTTTTAATAATTTATTTGTTCTCACTATGCAAAGAATGGTAACTCATCCCCTTACGCTTCTGCTCACTGAGGGGGGGGGGCAATAATTAGCTGTGGACTTGCAGGCAAGTGACCGAGCAGACTTTTTGCAAATATGGTTAACCAAGTTGGAGCAGAAACAGACTAAGAGAGCACACTCTGTAGTATCACTGTGGGGGGGGGGGGGCTGCTCCGCAGCTGTTCTCACTAAGTGCAGAGAAGAGATTTTAAATGAAACAAACTGTTTGCTTTGATGAAATGGTAACACGTGATGTAGCGTGAAACGGGAGAAGAGTAGAAGTCTCGGCAAGTCACACAAGTGATGAGATTTTTAAATCTGCGTATGTCCCTTGGGTGTGACAGCTTCATATTTGGAATATTTTGCATAATTAGGAACGTGGAACTGTTTTGTATTTTCAAGTCTGCTGTGGGTATAGCTGGCATCTGTGTGCAAACTGATTCTCATTCCTTTCCCAACAAAATAAACTTAGCTTCTACAATCTTCCTAATGGAAAGAACAAAATCTATTGAAGTAGGTAAAGCTCTCCAAAGATTGTACACAGAGTACTTAATGCTATACATATATTCTATTTTAGATTATGTTAGTTTATCTATGTTACTTAGAGGAAAATTTAACTATTTAAATTTAACTATTTAACTATTAAAAAATGAATTAGTAAGCGTGAATAGGATTTTGGGACAGTGAAAATACTTTATATTTTACTACAGTTTACATTTATACATTTATTCAAATCTTTGAAAGGCTCAACGTCAACATTCAGTCCTAGCATGAACTATGGTGCTTGAGTGACCATGATTTGTCAGTGGCTCTAACAAATACCCTCTCTGGTGGGGATGCTGATAAAAAGGAGGTAATATATGCATGGAGACCAGTAGTAAATGATTGAACCTAAAACTGCTATAAAATTAAGTCTTTCCAATTTTAAAGACTGAATTGTCCTTAAAACAAAAACCAGAAAACCTTCCAAGGATGTAGTTCATTAGTAGCCTGGACCTGTGGCATGCCAAGCTGTCTGCTCCGGTGGAAATAAAGGAGGGCTCTCTGCTCGTCCATAAGAGAAGAGGCAAGTCAAAGTCACGGTTAAGTAGTTCAGGCAGTAGAAATTTCTCTGGGAGGCTTGTTGGGGGTTTTCTAAGGACTCTTATTTAGACATATCTCAAGTTCAGGAAAATTTTGGTGAGACAAATCTCCCATTAAAAACCCAGAATATTGTTTCCTGGTTCATCATTAGAAAAGGCTGTCTTTTGCATGTTCCAAGCCAAGAAAATTCAGGATTAGCATGAGTGCTATTGTAGGAAAGAAATAAACTCTTTCATGGAAGGGCCTCTAATTTTTAAAAGGACCAGATACATCTCTTCATAGTATCCATGGAGTAAACCTTTAGTTGTACAACATGAGCCTTACGAAAGAAGAGTCATTATATATTTTATACTTATGTGAAAAAATTTAGTCTGTTCTTAGATCATAAAATAATTAAAAAATCTATCAATTGCTGCATCTAAAGCACACAATAAGTAAAATGCAATTTTTGCGTATTTTTAATATAACTATATGATTTCCTAACACAATTTTAATGTGATTGTATCATGTGCTATAATAGTATATATCCATATCATATAAAAATCATATTCCTCAGTGAGTACTGTCAAAAATCCATTTTTAGAACTAATAATACATTTTTACATAAATATATTGATAGGTTTTGCTCAGGACAACAGAGAAAAGGAACACAGCTTGCACTGTTACTCCCAGCTGCAGAAGTCAAAGTTGGCTCCAAAGTTGCTTGTGTTGCGCAGTTACTTCCAGACTCTCAAGCCTGGCATTCTCCAACTGTTCAAAGACTCAAAGATGGGAGTGTCACTTAGTCACCTGATTTTCAATTTCTGTCTTCTCAAAAGAAGGTTAGTAACTTATAACTATTAGTAACCCATAGTGTTATTGCTAGATTGGGTAGGATAACATACTGACAGTTTCTGATGTATATAAACATGCATACCCACACACACACACCTTAACTCACCCAGGAAGCACATTTTATTTATTTATTTATTTTGAGACAGGGTCTTGCTTTGTAGTTCAGGCTGGCCCTCAGCTCACTATGTAACCCAGGCAAGCCTGGAACTCAGCAATCGTCCTGTCTCTGCCTCCCGAGTGCTGGGATTACAGGCGTGAGCTACCACTCCCAGCACTGTGGTATGTGGTATTGATTGCTGGTGGGTGTGAGTCACTTTGCCCAGCATTGTTGTATGTGGTTAGTGGGATCGAACTCAGGGCCTTGTGCTTGCAAGGCAGGTCCCAGAACCACTGAGCTAAATCTCTGGCCCAGGAAGCATATTTATAATAGGAAGGAGCTTTTATAGAAAACTCTGTAACAGGTTTCAATATTAATGATCAGCTTTAGCTGATCTGTGGAGTGAAAAGAAAGCAATATCTATAGCGTTTTTCACAATCTCACTACCCAGCTTTAATCCCTCATTTTTGCTGCTACCATATAGCAGTGGTGATGGAAAATCACCAACTATTGCAGTGCAACTTTGGATAGAAAGTGATCTGGGCTTGACTGCTGGCCTGGGCACTTCAATTTTTAAAAATTAGGTTTAATAGCATACTTGGGTTCAAGGGTGGCTATTAGAAGACAGGTAAATCAATGAATGTAAAAGGCCTCGCACATGATTTGATGCACTGTATCAATTTGAAATGCGACAATAAGTGACATACACATAGGTAGCTTAACATGAAAACCTCTGAATCAAAAATGAAACACCAATGAAAAGAATGAACGTTAACTGAACACATATTGCTCCAGTGTTATAATTTTTATTTGGGAGACGCAACCACACATGACATTGTTGGTGGTAGTATCTCAGGTCAAGGGAGCACATAGAAACATGACAAAAAATTTTATTAACATGTTGATTGGTGATGTGCCGATATGATATTGATTCACTCTTAAGGTTAACTGTAGCATCTCCAAGAGATAAGCGAGTAGCTACCCATGGATGCTAATTGGTTCAGCCCCCTTGAGAGATGCACAAAGGAAAAACTATTTTAAGGGAACACCAATGTTTTCCTTGCTATGTCAACAATATAGTTTTTCCAATCTCTTTGATGGTGTTCAAAAAGCTGCATATTGAGATGGAAAAGAGTGAAAGGAAGCCCTTTCACTATATATAAAAAACAACTCAAAATAGATTAAAAATTTAAATGTATGACATGAAAGTTTAAAGCTCCTAGAAGAAAACAAGGGAAAAGCTTATTGACATTGGTCTAGGAAATGATTGTGTGTGTGTGTGTGTATGTGTGTGTGTGTGCATGTGTAAATTACAGGGAAAAAAGTAGAAATATACATATAATTACATTAAAATAAATAGCTTCTGCATATAAAAGGAAAATCAATACACTAGAAGGAAATCTATGAAATAATATTTGGAAACTATACCTAGTGAATGATTTAAGCTTAAATATATAATGAAGTCAACTCAATAGCAAGAAAAAAGTGAAAATCTCAAAAGGTCAAAAAAAATTTCTTTAAAGAAAATGTACAAATGGCCAATGGAAATATGAAAAGTGCTCAGTATCACTAATCATCACAGAAATGCTCATCAATGCCATGATGAGATACTATTTCATGCCTGTTAGAATGACTATTATCAGAAAGAAAAAGTCAGATAGTTAATGAATATATTGAGAACAGGGAATACTTTTACACTGTTGGTGGTAGTGTAAGTCAGTATAGCCAGTATGTAAAGCAGTTTGGAATTTCTTCAAAAAATTAAGAACAGAATAGCTAATGTGACATAGTGATCTCTCTTCTGGTTAAATATCCAAAGGAAATGAAATCAGGATTATAAAGAAATACCTGCACACCTCTGCTCATCACACTATTGTTCACAATAGCAAGATATGGAATCAAAAGAATGGTCTGTGTCAGATGAGTGAATAAAAAATTTATATATATATATATATATATATATATATAAAACTTTAAATACAACATAAATGTTACAAGCTGACAAATTTACACTGCCTTCATGGTTTTATAACTTCTGTAGAGAAAAATGCTCCTGACTATGGAGGGTTCTGCCCAGACTTGATGGCCCTATCCTTTGAGCCCCTGGAGAGTTTTAGTCAAACTGTCAGTGGCATCAGCACTTGTGCCACTGATGCCTGTGTATCTGGGTGACCCGCCTGTTTGTTGAGGTTAACCTGAACAGCGATTCCTGCTCATTTTGAAGTAACTCTTCCAATCCTGCTTTTCTGCTGCTGAAACAGCTCTAGCAAGATAACTGGGAGCTCTGGACTTGGAGGACTTGTCTGATCTGTAGTTTCAAATTGATCATTTTTATAATCCTTGTTCAGTGCATTCCTTATCAGGGTTTTTAATTTACTACTTCTCAAATCCCCTACTTCTCTTCCTTCTTGGTCCCCTCAAGGGTTTTCTACCTTAATTCACCTTTCTTTTTGGTGTGCTCTAACATTCTTTTCTCATTTAATGTCTGACTTTTCTTTTCATACCCAGGTAATTGTATCTTTTTTCATGATTTCAACTACATCCTTGATACAAAAAACTATGAATCTTCACAGGTCATTATCATCTTTTGCCTGCCCTACTCTTGTAGTTTTTTGTTGATAATCCTGACGTCTAGTCCAGTATCCACACTGCTATCAATAAAACCGACCATAGTTCTTTATAAAAGCAGAACAGATCCAGGCTTTCCCCACCTTTCGGCTCTCATAGTCCTCCATTCCTCACGACGTAACATTTTCAACTCAGTCAAGAAGTGCTCTGACACTTGGGTGGCACAAATCTTGGTGTATTTGCCTAGGGCTCTCTTTCTTTCCGGAAACCTCTTCTTTGAGCTAAGAATGCATAAAAATTACCCTTCAGAATTCAGCTCAGTTGTTTCTCTGAGCTTCCCACTTCCACCCCTCACCCTGCCAAGGTAGAATGAAGTCCTCTGCCTTTTGTGGGAGAGCTGTAGAGCACAGGGTTTGCGGTAGAGACTCTAGAACAGTATCTACATCTAAATGTGTTCCTTTCCTATTTCTGTCCTTCCATCCTTCTTTCCTTCCTCCCTTCCTTGCTTTCTTCTTTTTCATTTTTAACCTTACCTGAGGTGAAGGTCTGACTATGTCACCCAGACTGGTCTTGAACACTCAGCTTTCTGAGTAGCCAGCGCCACAGGTCTGTCCCACAGAACTTGGCTTCCCAGAGCCATTTCCTTAATTTCTTTGTGTCCCAGATTCATCATCTAAAAATGGGTTTAGCGATTGTAACTACCAAATGTCTTTTGAGGCTATGGACTGTCTATGACTCACTGCTGGGTCCCTGAGCTGGCTTTCTGGTATACTGGACTCTTTCGATGCCCATATTTGGGTGGCTGACATTGAGAGTGACAGCCAAGGCAGACGAGCAACTTATACTGCAGGGAAAAGTTTGTGTTTCAGAGAAAAATCCTGCATTATTAGAGAAATCCTTTTTGATTGCCTGATTCTGGTTTTATGGAGGTGCTGGGCTATCACTGACTTTGAGCTATTTTACAACTCTGTAAATTACTAATAACAGGTAGCAACGACCAATAATTAATATTGTGATGTGTAAATAGATACAGACCTTTAGAGATTCAACTGACTTCTCTCTAGCTATGGTAAGAGGAAGAGTTTCATTTCCATCTGTATCCCTGTTTTAGGTTTGTTTTTTTTTTTTGAGACAGGGTCTCACTTTGTAGTTTAGGCTGGCCCTGAGCTCACTATGTAGCCCAGGCAAGCCTTGAACTCAAGCAATCCTCCTGCCTCTGCCTCCTGAGTGCTGGGATTATAGGCGTGAGCCACCAAACCAGGCATTGTGGGGTGTGGTACTGATTGCTGGTGGGTGAGAGTCACCATACCCAATATCATATCATTGTATGTGGTTACCGGGATCGAACCAGGGACCTTGTGCTTGCTAGGCAGGCGGCGAAACTACTGAGCTAAATCTCCGGCCCTCCCTGTTTTAATATTTTTCATCTTCAATATATCTTTGAATTCTCCTTGTGTGCTTTTTTTTTTTTTTGAGACAGGGTCTCACTTTGTAGTTCAGGCTGGCCCTGAGCTCACTATGTAGCCCAGGCAAGCCTCAAACTCAGCAATCCTCCTGTCTCTGCCTCCTGAGTGCTGGAATTACAAACATGGGCTACCATGCCTGGCACTCCTTGTGTGCTTTTATAACCCCCTCCAACTCCTTCACTGATAAATTGATTAAAATCTGTGACATATGTTCACTTGATATCTGAGAGAGTTTTGACATTATTTCTAGTTTTAAAATTCCTACCTTTTTCCAGGCGTGATGGCTCACGCCTATAATCCCAGCACTCAGGAGGCAGAGACAGGAGGATTGCTGAGTTTGAGGCTTGCCTGGGCTCCATAGTGAGCTCAGGGCCAGTCTGAACTATAAAGCGAGACCCTGTCTCAAAAAAAAAAAAGAAAAAGAAAAAAATTCCTACCTTTCACATTGCCTGAAATTCATATATAAATATGTATGAATTAAATAAAATAATATGAAAAGGACTCACTTTAAAGAGGGCCTGAAGCTATCTTTACTGTGAGAGCTTGAGATTATCATTCAAGATGCAAAAAGCACATCAGTCACTGGAGGCCAGGTCTGGGACCTTATAGTGAATGGGAGGCCTGACTTCTGGATATTGGTGCTAAAACTTGCACAACTCTTCTGACAACACATGTCTTCCCATGTGACAGAGAACAAAGACATATAAATATAAAATATGTAGAGAATCATATGGGGCCCTTATGGGGCTCTAGGCATATAGGTTCAGAGATGCAAGAATAGTTTTGAGGATTAGAGAAAGGAAGACTTGGCAGAATGATAAAGGGAAGATTATTACATCTTGAATACCCATTCAGTTTTTATCAAAAGATAAATATTACAAAGATCATTTAACCATAAAAGAGTCTACCTTAACTGAATCCATTACCTTCTGGAAAGTGACAAAGTATAAACTACCAAAGCTTCTAAAGGGAACAGATCATACAGAAAAGTCTAATTTGGATTAAATGAATAAAAATTGTCTAAATTAGCTGCATAACCCACAGAAATCTTTGTCAAAACATACAAGTTTACAAAGGTCAGGTTACAAATAAGTAACATTGCATTTGCATTAGTTTAATGAGAAAATTCAAGTTCTTTGTAATCAACACATTATTTATATGTAAATGGTACAGTTAAAGCTTTCAGAATTAAAGGGTTTGCTTAATTAAATTAAACATCCTGGTTCCTTATATTTTGATTATTTGCTTCACAGAGAAAATCTGAAATTTCTAATTATCAGCATGAATTAGTGAGGTTTTGCTATTATGCAGAAATTCAGATGAGTGATTAATCAAGGAAAGAAGAGGAAAAAGTGGCTGTTGCTTATTTTTGTTTTTAGTAAGATGCCCTATATACTTCATTCTTTTTCTTTTAAAACTTTAACTGTGATGCTTATTCTAGTGTTGCTAGAGTTTCAAAGATGGTTCGATGATCCTACTCTTTTCCAGTCTGGCTACAATGTATATAAGGTCAACAGTTTGATAATATCAAGAACAATGCCAGCCAACCACCAAATACTATATATGTAAACTTTTATAAAAGTGCATATTTGTGAATGAAGTTAAATACTTTTATTCTTTGTTCTCCATGGTTAATTATTTCCTCCACACTCTTTGCAAGGCTGGTTTATCATTATTTTGTAGTTTTTAGGTTTTTTTTTTTTTTTTTTTTTTGAGGCAGGGTCTCGCTTTGTAATTCAGGCTGGCCCTGAGCTCACTATATAGCCCAGGCAAGCCTTGAACTCAGCAATCCTCCTGCCTCTGCCTCCCGAGTGCTGGGATTACAGGCGTGAGTCACCACGCCCAGCATTGTATGTGGTTACAGCGATCGAACTCAGGACCTTGCGCTTGTGAGGCAGGCACCAGAACCACTGAGCTAAATCTCCGGCCCGTGTAGTTTTTAGTGTTTTGAGACAAGGTCTCACTATGTAATTCAGTGTTGCTAGACAAGGTCTCACTATGTAATTCAGTGTTGGACTCACTATGTAGTGATCTTCCTGCTTCAGCCTCCTGAATGCTAGGATTACAGGCATGTGCCATGATGCCAGGCAGGCAGCTTATTTTTTCTATTAAATAAAAGATTACCTTCTAACAAAGGGGACTGCATTTGCTCTATTCACTATTGTATATTCAGCACTCGATAGATGCTTACAAAACACTTGTCAAATAGACAGAAGAACAACATTCTGTGTTGGTAAGTAGCACATCCTTACTTTTCAAACCCAAAACTTTGTGAACGCAAAGTCCATGCTGTTGCCAGGAGCCCTTCTCTGCGCTTCTCTGAGGAGCTCCCTGCCTACTCGGTTTTGCCCCTTTCTTCACAAGTATTTCCACTGGATCTCAATTGTCTTCCTTGTAAGCTGAACTGTCTTGTATGTCACTGTTTGGGGGGGTGGGGAAGCTGTGAACGGTTGATGCTTAAAAACATCGTTTTCTTCTGATCTCGGTGAACACTGCTTCCTGCTCCGCGTTTGCTTAATTAGAAGCTGTCTCCTCTTGGGAGGGCTGGGTTGTGCAAGGTAACTTCATGACGGGCGATACTAACATGAAAGCATTCAAAGGACGTCAGACAGATAGGAAGGCTGGAGACGGAGTTCAGCGGAGATAAAAGGGATAGAAAAAGGCATGCTGACAAGCTAGAATGCAGTCTTTGGTTTTGCTTTGCTATTTCCACATTAGGTTATAATATAACAGCGGACAGAACAAAAGGAAGCGCTGGGTTTTGTGTCAAAATACTTAGAAAGGCTAAAAAGACTCTGTAATTATGGTGACAGTGAAAACGTTACTTGGGAAACTGTGCTTTTGTTAAAATGTGATTGTTTTTCAAAATTATACTCATTTTTCCAGGATCGCTAAGAAAATACAGAATCACAACATCTATTTTTTTTTCTTTCAAAAATTTTTGTGCAGCACATGGCCTTGGAAGATAAGAGAATCATGTCTCCCTGTGGCAGAAGAAAAAGAGACTTTTTAAAATATTGGGGTTTCTTAAATTTAAAGTCCCTCTGTTGCTATATAAATTTATTCTTCATTTAATATCCACTGGGCTGATGGGCATCTCCTCCATGGAGTATGGGGAACACAGAGAAAGTATGCAAATATGAAACTCACAGAGTCTGCTGTGCCACGACTCCTAAAGTCCTTCGCATTTGACCCAGGAGTTCCATGTGTGATGATACCAACTAGTAAACAGTGGCAGGCTAACTCAACAGTTTGCAAAAATGGCAAGCTCTCAGAACCATCCAAGTTTCTGCAACAGAAATCTCGAAGTCCTAGAAAGCAGTTTTCCACCGATGAATAGCACATGCCTGGGATCGCAGCACTCAGGAGGTGGGGGAGGGGAGACTGCACAGATGTGAAGGCCAGCTTACATTACATAGTGAGTTTGAGGCCAACCCAAGCTAGACCATGAGACTCTGTCTCCAAAAATACTAAAAACAAACAAAAAATAAAGCAACCACCACCACCACAAACCAAACCAAACTCAACAAAAATGGCACAGTTTGTCTCATGGAAAATAAGTCTACTTAAGAGAATGAAAATACAAGCTTCAGAAAGAATAAAATATTTGTAAAACTCATGTCGGGGCTCAGAAAATGTCACTCCAAAATATGGCCCTTTCAATTTTAAATAGAGAGCAATTGGATCTGCTAGGAGGAGAGCGAAGATGGCGGACACGCCGGTGAATGGCAAATGCGTGAATGCTGTCGCTAGCTGCCTCTTGAGTTCTGTCTTCGCTGGCCTTGGACGAGGTCTTACATGACATGACAAATGTACGTGAACAACACGAGGGCAAGTGAACCCTAAAAGTCCAAGCCCTACCAAATGCAGGGAAGAGTTAGGGTACCTCAAGCTAGTTCCACTGGAGCTTAGTTTTCTGCCAAGTGCAGGGTCCTGTCAGCTTTTCCAGACCAGTAACATCCTGGAGATCCTGGCCTAGTCAATACGCGACGTCCCTACCGCCCAGCCTTCGTAGTACAACTCGAATATTGCTACCTGTGTTGCAAGGAGCAGCTTTCCAGTCACTCTGCACCTGCAGCCTTAGGGTCTAAACCTTCCCTTCCTTCTGCCCCAGAGTCTGGGGGCTGAATTCTGTGCAGAGGCGGAGTATCTGCCTGCCAAGGCCATCTACACCAAGGACGATGTCATGCACATGTGGCCCTTGAGCAGCCCCCGACGAGGAAGAGCTACCACAGTGTTTCTGCTGAAGAGCAGCAGCTCTGAGGCCAGCCACGCCTGGTGCACCTCCTTCCTCTTGGACCTCTTCTGGATCAGATGGCTGAGGCTGTTAAGGAGACCCATGAGAATGCCCTTTCACTGGGGGATACCTGGTCCCTCTTCTTCAGGACAGCCGAGGGATGACAGACTACACAGAGCAAGGTTGGGTCCTGGGTCCCAGCAGCCGGGACACACAGCCACGGAAGTCAGAAGAAACCAAACCGGTTGTTGCATGTGACTGGCAGCTGGAGGCGACCCTTCAAGCAGGACGGTGTTATTTAAACCAGTTACAGTTCAGGTTCCTGCAATAAATGTAGATTAACATTTGAAAAACTCATTTACTATCTCTCAAAAATTACATACAGCCTGTATTCACTTCTTTGCATGAAGAGGATCTTTAAGCCTCAATTATCTGGCCAATTATCTGAATTTCATATTTTGTGTAGGTCTCATGTCCATGTACACTTCCAACTTAGCTGCTATTCCTTTTTTTCTTGTTGATCTATAGTCAGTTCATTTTAGCATACTCAAACTGTTAGACAGGAGAAAGTTTTCTTTGCCTCTGTACAGATAATATGAAAAAAATGTGTACCCAGACTATGCAAAGAATACTTTGCACAGCAATAAACAAAACAAATGGAAACAGCCTAGTTCAAAACTTGGCAAAAGATCTTAAAAACGCCTCACCAAAGAAGACATACACATGTCAAATAATCATATGAAAAGATATTTCACTTATACGTCATTAGAGAATCACAAAAGCATCAATGAGACCTTGATGTCTGTCTACCTTTTAGAAAAGGCTCAGTTTTAAAATATTGACAACACTATATAGGGTGCAAAAGAACTCTCATTCATTGGCTATAGGAATGCAAAATGTTGCAGCCACTTTGGAAGGTAGTTTGACAGTTTCTTACAAAATGAATCATATTCTTACCAGATAATCTAGTGCTTTTGTTTTTTCATATTTGCTTAAAGGAGTTGAAAATTGTGTTTATAGCAACATCATAGCTGAATTTTTATGTCAGTTTTATTCATATTTACTAAACAACAATTATGGCCTTAGGTGGGCAAATAGATAAATTGATATATGCATACAGTTAAAAATAAATGAGATTTATTAAAGATATTGTTAAAAATAAATGAGCTATTGAAGCCATAGAAAGACATGGACTAATCTTAAAGCATTTCATTGTGTGAAAGTAGCCAATCTAGAAAGAGTATGTATGCTATAATTTCAATTTGATCGCATCTGCAAAAATAACCAACTATAGAGACACAAACATCAGTGGTTGCTGGGGGGTAGGAGGAAGAGAGGGATGATGAGTTGGGAGAGTGTAAGGAAGTTTTAATTACTGAAACTACTTTGTATGATACTGTAATGGTTATCATACATTTGTGAATGTCCTTAAAATGTAGAAATCAAAGAGTGAAATTAAGATCAACTATGGACCTTATTTAAAAGTAATCTCTCAATATTTGTTTTCTGGTTATAAGGACTTACATACTAATGCAAGAGGCTGATTATAGGGAACACTTGGGAGGTTAGAATATGCAGCATGTGGGAATTCTCTAATTTATGTTCAATTTTCCTATAAACTTGCCTTTGCTCTAAAAATTGTCTCTTAATTGAAGCAAAAGTAAAGAAAAAGAATATCACGTTATGTAAAGAGACTAATTTTATTTTATTTTATTATTATTATTTTTTTTTGAGACAGGGTCTCGCTTTGTAGTTCAGGCTGGCCCTGAGCTCACTATGTAGCCCAGGCAAGCCTCGAGCCCAGCAATCCGCCTGTCTCTGCCTCCTGAGTGCTGGGATTACAGGCGTGAGCCACCACGCCTGGCACTGAAGAGACTAATTTTATAAAGTCTTGAATCTGATGTCATGAGAGATGTAAAGAAATCAAAGATATAAAGGCATTTAACAGTTGAGGGTAAAGTGATCCACTAGGAAAGCCACAAAAACATGACAGATGGAGAATCAGCATCATCAAAATGGCTCTACTCCCACAACTACTATACAAATTCAGTGCAGTTCCAATCGAAATCCCATCACTATACTTCACAGAGCTAGAGAAAATAATCCAAAATTTATTTGAAACTACAAGAGACATAGAATAGAAAAGCAATTCTAAGCAACCAGGACATGGCAGGGGTATTACGATCCCCAACTTAAAATTGTACTATAAAGCCAGTGTGATAAAAACTGCATGGTACTGGCAAAGTAACAGACCCGAGGACCAATGGAATAGATTAGAAGATCCAGAAACAACAC
>PVIC010030997.1:0-21564 GCA_004025085.1 Thryonomys swinderianus | reverse complement strand
GGGATTGAACTCAGGTCCTTATGCTTTCAAGGTAGGTGTGGTACCACTTGAGCTAAATCCCCAGCCCTAGATCGTTTTTTAAACAGGAATAGCCATAGGAAACTGAGTGAGAAGGGTTGGAGAGGGAAAAGGAAAAGAAAAAGTATGGAGCCAGGTGTGGTGTCTCACGCCTGTAATTCCAGCACCCAGGAGGCAGAGACAGGAGGATTGCTGAGTTCAAGGCTTGCCTGGGCTCCATAGTGAGCTCAGAGCCAGCCTGAACTACAAAGTGAGACCCTGTCTCAAAAAAAAAAAAGTATGGAGCTGTACTATGCCATGTATCAACTCCCCACAAAGGTTGTAATCATTATGTAACGCAAATATGTACTAATACAATTAAAAAAAATAAAAATGTAAAAAGGACTTTAAAATTTAGTTATGTTAGAAATTGTATTGGTCTTTTTGAAAGCCTGCTGGCCATTTCCAAAGTAAAAGCAGTGTAAGAGCGGAAAACACCATTCTAATTGCTGTGGTGCCTTCAGGCCCAGTGCATGCTGAGTGCACAGACAGCTGTGAATAGCACTTCTCTGACCCTTCATCTCATCACTCTCTCTTAACTCTGCTTTTGACACACTGACCGCCCTGCTATCCCTGGCACACTCCAAGTATGACCCCTTGGAGCCACTGTCCTTATTCTTCTGCTCAGCCCAGACTTCCCCCAAATACATGGTATGTAGGTGTCCACTGCATTGTTAGCAAAGACTCCTTGCTGACTCTCTAGAATTTCTTAATATTTATTCTCCCTTATTGCTTTTTCTCATCACAGTGGTCATCATGTGCCCTATTGTATGCTTATTAACACTTCCCTCAATATTTACCTGACTAGACTGATAGCACGAACCTTTCCTGTTTGGTTGCTATTCTGTCTTCAGAGTCTAGAATGACACCCATCATGGGTACTGTTGGCACAGACACTCAGTGAACATTTACGAATATGTGAAAGGTAAATAAGCAAGAGCATGGAAAGCTTTCATGATTTCCAGTTTTCTGGGTGAAAGAGGAAGCTGAGTTAAATAATTCTAGTCATTGTTGACAGACACCATAATATAAGAGTTCAAGTAGTACAGTTCAGTTACAGAGTAGAAAGATTTTAAAATGTAGCTTGATTACTTTCTTTGACTATTATTCATCTGTATGTTTCAGGACAAATGAAGACATTTGATGACAAATGATGACACATCGCTAATAATACCTTGCCAGGAATCTATGTCCGTTTCCCATTCTAAGGTTGGATGATCACCTCTTTGTTCAGGTAGGATGGTTATAAACCTCATTTTTCATGAAGATACATCATGTACTGGTACAACCCTTGATGGTGAATGGGATTATAATGTATATTTAAAAATCAATAAAATCAATTTTTGGATTCAATTATATTTCAGAAAATCTCTGGCTCCAGATAGTGTAGTAACTCACTCAAGTGTTTTGCAGATGTACAATTAGAATTATCCATATGACTCTTAGCAAGCACACAATAATTCATTTTATTTTGTTATCATAGCATGGCTTCAAAAATTGGAGGTAATAGAACTGTACGTGGTCAAAAAAGTGGATTTATGGGCCAGAGGGTTAGCTCAGCAGTTCCGGCGCCTGCCTCGCAAGCGCAAGGACCTGAGTTCGATCCCCGGTAACCACATATAATGCTGGGCGTGGAGACACGCCCACCAACAATCAACACCGCAAACCACAGTGCCAGACGTGGTGGCTCACACCTGTAATCCCAGCACTCAGGAGGCAGAGACAGGAGGATTGCTGAGTTCGCGGCGGCTTGCCTGGGCACCATAGTGAGCTCAGGGCCAGCCTGAACTACAAAGCGAGACCCTGTCTCAAAAAGCAAAAAAAAAAAAAAAAAAAAAAAAAAAAAAAAAAAAAAAAAAGTGGATCTATATGGAGAGGCTTTAAAATCATCATATTTTTCACCTTATAATGTTTTTTTTACAGATATGTCCTGAATGCTATTAACCTACCATTGCCACTACATAAGTGGAAAATCTAGTTTTATTTTACACAGACTCTTTCCTATAAAGACATTAGCAACACAAAAAAAGCCCGAATCAAGTAAAATTATTTCTTCCTCATTTCCATTTCCCTTTTGTTTTCTTATTAAACAAGGCTCACAAGACATCAAGAAAATATGTTCTCTATGGTGTAGAAAATAAAATAGCATTAAAGATACATCTTAGACTTTCTACATTAAAAACATTTAGCAAACATGAAAATTTGATAGTTAAATATAAATGAATCAGAACAGCTGAAATTAATTTCTCATTTAGTGTTCAGTAATAAAAGAGTGTAATAATAGGAAGTAATAGGATGTAGTAATAATAATATTGATTTGAATAGATGCTCCATTTTAATTAGAAAGATAAATATACCTTTAAAATCTGTCATTCAGTAGAAGGCAGATTACAAACTAAGTATTTTCATGTGTATTTTCTATAAAGTAATTCATTCTGGATGTATTCAGTAAAATCAGCCAATATGAAACTAGGGACATGGAATAACTCTCATAAGAAATCACTTCGCAAGAGTAGTTGTGCTGTCCTTAGAATATTCCTTACTGTTTTACTAAAAGCCTATATAACCCATATGTGTTTTATATATAATGATACTGCTATAAGAAAACATGCAAGGTAGTTAGGTAGGATATTTCAAATTCATTTAATATTTTATGTAATGAAGTTGACCTCCATTTTTCACAGAAGTGGGTTTAATTTAAAGCAAATATTAGTATG
This sequence comes from Thryonomys swinderianus, assembly GCA_004025085.1. NCBI lineage: Eukaryota > Metazoa > Chordata > Mammalia > Rodentia > Thryonomyidae > Thryonomys > Thryonomys swinderianus. The sequence goes on along the minus strand of PVIC010030997.1, from coordinate 18,790 downwards.
CAGATATTAATTGTATTATGTGCATTTAACCCTCTAAAAATGTTAGCCATAATAGTCCTGGGGATGGTAATTAATATTTTAGATTTATAGTCCTCTTCAGTTCATTTGTTTTATAAAAATAAATATTCATGGGTAAAAATGAGAATTAACGTGTCATATACTGGTACAAATTCCCCACTGTTGAGTGTGATTATGAGTTGTCTATAAAATGTATCAATAAAGAATTCAATTTAAAAAAATAAGTAAATAAATATTCACTTTTTTTGCTTCTTGTTAGGGTTGATAATCTTACTGTGCAAAGTCAAAGAACTTGTCCATCAAGCCATCACAATTTATATCCTTAATCCTAAGAGAACATGTCATGTTTCCTACTGACTTTATAACAGACATCTCATTAATCATTGTAATATTTCTAAACTCAGTTTAAAATTGATACTTGTAGTAAATTACACAGATTTAAAATTGAGTGTTTCAATGATAGTTGTTAGTAATTGGAGCTACAGAGTCTTGGGGGCTAAAAGACATGTATCTTGCCATACTTTCATTTGCACATACAGCTTTTTTTCTCATAGCATAACAAAAAAAGTGTAGGATTAGATAATTTCTAGAAAGGAGTTTGTAGGACCCCAAATTGAAGTAAAAACATTGAAAGAGATGGAAATGGCAATTGTCTTGTGTCAGTCTTTACAGATTCTATACATGTATTGAATCATCACACTGTACTCCATAATATGTAAGATTAAAAAAGACAATACCTTTAAAAATGATATACTTTTGAAATGAAGAAAATTAAGTAGGGATTCATGATCTACATACATTTCCTACTTTTTCCTCCCTCACATTTCAGCTGGTAAATTACTGTCAGTGCTTTATTTGAGATAAATCTGAAGTTAACCCCACCTCTTTTTCTTCTTTACCAGTAAATCTTGAATTCTAGGTGAAAGACTTGTTTTAAAGCTCTGTGATGTCTAAGTAATACTCTGCCTCCCTGACCCTCATTCTGGCTTTCTAAGCTATTCAATGTTATCTAAAAATAGATCAGCTTCTAGAAATTCTCATTCCTAAAACCTTAAATGTTCTCTTCCAATCCAGAGCTTTGGAGCACCAGAAAAGACCACAGAAAATTGGAAAGTAAAGTTAAAAAATAAAAACAATGTTAGATAAAATGAGAAATAGTACTACCTAAAAAAGAATGAGTTTTTTTAATTGAATAGTTATTTATTTGTTATTCTTATTTTGGAAATATGACAAAATATTAAAATTCTGAAGTTCTGGAAGTTTTGTGTCTTGATTTCTTGAGTACTACAAGAAGAGCCAGAGAAAGTTTTTCATTGGTTCATTTTCTTGAAACTGTCATTTGAACTTCATTTATTAAATTCCAGCCATATGCAGGATATTTGTTGAAGGATTCCATATAACATGAATATCATCATCTCTTCATATGGAAATACAATGTGTCCATTAGCAAGAGTGTCTCATGATCAATTTTTGTTTAAAAGTGAATTGAGTTAGCGCCACCTGACTCCACTTTAAAACAAATAAAATTGTCAGCATAAATTGTGCAAAGTCTGTTTAAATCCTCAACAAATTTATTTTCTTCCCATAGTATTGCCATTAGTTCTCTTTGCCCTCGGGAACCAATATCCTCCGACTCTCAGTACTTTGCTCAGACTTCAGTTTTCTTTACCCCAAAGGTAGCATTCTTCACTCAGGCTCTCTTGGTTTATTACAGAGTGAGGAGGCCATATTGGAGGGAAGCAGACGGGGTAGGAGGCTGATGCAGTAATCAGTGTAAACAGTAACAGACACAGTCAGGGGAGGTGCTGAGTTAGTATCAGGTTCTGCTGGTACTAATGAAGTGTGTGTAAACTTTCACTTAACCTACTCCCACATAAACACACAGGCCTCCCGAGTATTCTCAGGATTGTTTCCTATGCCTTAGCTAAGTGCCCAGAGAGGACGAAAATCAAAACAGGATGCTGGCAGTATGACAGCCTACTGACTACCCACCAGGTAAACTGCTGCCTTTACAAATCAGTAGTCTGTCGTCATTTAATTCCTTCAAACAAGTGTTTTAAGAATAGATGAAAGTCCTCAGATAACACTTTTCTTTCTTCATTTGTACAGTGAATGAGTCAATACTCAGAAAGCCTGAAATGAATATGTTAAAAAGAATAATAAATTCATATAGTTAAAGGCTTTGGATGCATTTTGAAAGAGCAATTGTAAGTATAACCAGCTTGCATTATAACCAAGTGCTTATAAGGTAGCACATAGAGATACTACTGTGCCATGGTCTTAGTGATCACCTCTTCCAATATATGTGTGGTAATCCCAGTCCTGTCTCTTCCTTGCAGATGGTATGAATGTCCATGCAGTACATCAGGAGACAATAATTAGATATAGCCCTCTAAACAAATATCAGCACAAAAGTGAGTGCTAGACACGTTCATATTTACAATTGAAATAAATCTGTTTTCCACTCATTTTATACCATTTTCAAGGATAACAAGAATGGTGCCATTATCCCACAGATGACTTTTTCTGGGCACTGTATCATTTATGTAAAAGAGATTGTGCTTCTCCCTTCACCGCATGTCTGGTAGGTACGAATAGCTTTCAGCGACAAAAGTTCTACAATAAATTTCAGATGGGCTGTGTGAAAAGGACTTGTGTCTCTTGGCAGCTGTGATAGAGGCATCTGCTGCTTTGTCTGGCTTTTGTTTTCTTTCCTTTCTTTTCCCTTCCTTTCTTCCTTTCTTTTCTTTTCTTCTTGTATTTACCAAGGGAAAAATCAATTAACCAATAACATAAATATTGTTACTGTCATGGACATGATAGTGCTTAAAGCTATGATTACGCACAAGTTCTTTCTCTGGTAAGAAATTGGTAATTGTATTGACTTGTTAGTCTGTATGTGTGTAGTCACTCTCTCCCCAACCTTCACACATAGAGGCAAACTGCTCAGAAGAATCTGTTTAGAGCGAATTAAAGAAACTTCAGAAGTACTGCAATATGTCTAAGTATACTAAAGAAACTGTTTATATCCTCTTAGTTTTATTATTATAAGAAAACTGTTCCTTTAATATTTAAACAGCAATTTCTTCCATGGCATCTTCCTCTAGCTGGGCAGTGACCTATCACAAGTTTTGACTTTGGCTATCCACTGTTTAAAATTATAGCACATTAATGAAACAGAGATTAAATAAAATGGATAAGAAGTTCATTAGACAGCATAATTAGCATCTAATAATATAGACTACTTTGGAATAGTGGGTCCTTGCATGAAGATAAAACAGTTAAAAAGTACTTTTTAAAAACAAAATATTATGATTATGTAATGTTTTGATCACACCTAAGGGCCAGAATAAGTGGGAAAGTTGCAATAGTTGTATAATGTGTTGAGTACAAAATATAATGTGATGTAGGCTGCATTAAAAAAGAATGGTCAGGCCGGAGGGTTAGCTCAGTGGTTCTGGCGCCTGCCTCGCAAGCGCAAGGTCCTGAGTTCAATCCCTGGTAACCACATATAATGCTGGGCGTGGAGACTTACGCCCACCAACAATCAACACCGCATACCACAATGCCAGACGTGGTAGCTCATGCCTGTAATCCCAGCTCTCGGGAGGCAGAGACAGGAGGATTGCTGAGTTCGCAGCGGCTTGCCTGGGCACCATAGTGAGCTCAGGGCCAGCCTGAACTACAAAGTGAGACCCTGTCTCAAAAATAAATAAATAAATAAATAAATAAATAAATAAATAAATAAATAAATAAATAAATAAAGAAGAATGGTAATTATAACTTTGTTGGGTGCAGTAAGAATTTCCAACATGGGGCCGGAGGGTTAGCTCAGTGGTTCCGGCACCTGCCTCGCAAGCGCAAGGTCCTGAGTTCGATCCCCGGTGACCACATATAATGCTGGGCGTGGAGACTTACGCCCACCAACAATCAACACCGCATACCACAATGCCAGACGTGGTGGCTCATGCCTTTAATCCCAGCTCTTGGGAGGCAGAGACAGGAGGATTGCTGAGTTCTCAGCGGCTTGCCTGGGCACCATAGTGAGCTCAGGGCCAGCCTGAACTACAAAGCGAGACCCTGTCTCAAAAAAGCAAAAAAAAAAAAAAAAAAAGAATTTCCAACATTTATGAATTCCTTTCTAAGTGACAAAAGCACTATTCCAAACACTTCATATCTGTCGTTTTACTTAAAACTCCACTAATACCTTCTGTCATTGAATTTCAGATAATGTGAGTTTGAATAAATTACTTATGTCATCAACAACTGGATAATAGTTGTCATATCAAGTTCGGTTTGGAAATAACATGAAAAGAAGGGTAGTAGAAGTTGACCATATTTAGAACAGTGACACTGGGATAGTATGAGTATAAAAAAAATACCTGTCACATGATTTGTTCTTTTATTTATGGTTAACTTATTTTACTACACGGTGCGTCCATAAGCTTGGGGAAAACTTTGTCCAGTTTAAGGTTGTATTTCAAATACCTTTGCATAACCCTGATAAGGTAGATACTTGTATTTTCTGATATAATTTATATAATTAGATTCTATAGCACAAACAGTGCTTTAAGATCCAGTATGATTTTCTTGGAATAAATTCAGAAGTGTTTTGTGGAAGATTAGAATTATTTTATAATGACAAATTTACAAAGCAAGCAGATAATATTAATATAACTGAAAAAATATGCAATAATTACTGCTGCCCAAAAATAGAATAGGTCAATAAGCCACTGGTTCATCTAGAATTATGCAGCCTAAATGGTAATGGATGCCCTACATATTAAAGTTGTTTATAGACTGAAATCTCATAGTTTTAATTAATAAATATATATACTTCATAGTAACTCCCCAAAGTGTTCAACCTTTGAATCAGTATTTTAGCAGAATGTAATGATTCTTTAAAGAAACTTCATCAAATTTCTTTAAATATATTTTCATTGTCTATGTAAATTTAGTAATTTTTCAAGTATTTATTAATCTCTTGAATACTTTCATGAGCTTTGTAAATGCTAATGATATATACAAGAATAAAACAAATGGCTCACGCCTGTAATCTCAGCACTCGGGAGGCAGAGACAGGAGGATTGCTAAATTCAAGGCTTGCCTGGGCTACATAGTGAGCTCAGGGCCAGCCTGAACTACAAAGTGAGACCCTGTCTCAAAAAAAAAAAAAAAAAAAAAGAATAAGACAAAGTCAAAGACCTTGAGAGTTATTTTCTTCTTTACTGAGTTTATTGGTACCTTTTATATATACATTATGATCACTTTGAACATTGAGAATTTCTACTTGTACATGATGTAACTTGATTCTCATTTTTCCATGCCCCTGCCTCCCTAGAATTCCTCATTCCTACCTACATAAGTTTTGATTTCATTTTTTATCAACAGAATTTTTCTTTCCCTTCTCTACTTTATCCTACCCACTCTTTCAATTTGAATATTTTCTTTCTATTTACAATACTTGTCATATATTCTGGACCTCACTTACAACCTTCAGTTTCTTAGGATAAAGAAATGATACAATATTTACACATCTCTGTCTTATTTATTTCACTTATGACTATGTCTGAATGAGGGTTTTAGTCATCTCAGGGGTAAAAAGAGGCTTTTCAAAAGGTATAGTGCAAATAATAAGCAGTATAATAGAAACTGTAATAGTAATCATGGTATTTACACCAGTATCATAAAGGAATTATTTTCACTGACTGGAGGGAGATGAATCTCAATAAATGTCACAACAATCAAAGGTGATGTCTGTATCTGAACTAAAAAAATAAACAAGGCATTGTAAAGAAGACAGATATAAAAATAAGAAAATGCATAGTTTCTACAGAGATCATTATGTTTATAAATTTCTCAGGATTATGTGAAATGTGTGATATTGTGATACTGTGTAAGGTGTTAAGAGTTAAATTGTGCATATGCTTACATATGATTATGATTAGATTTGACTTAGAATAGTCAGCACAGTAAGCATTGAAATTCTATCTAGAATAACTCAATTTTTTCAACTATTTTGAAGATGGGTGCTGCCCATTCTAGAGATTGCTGAGATTAGAGGACAGCCAAAGAAATATTTCATCCAGTAAAACCATGATGTAGTTTTGGAGTAACTCTGAAATACTGTCATTTTCAACACAGACTTAAAGTGCCATGTTAAATAAGATATAGTGGCCTTGATTAAATTATATAGAAATAATATCTCAAGATTTCTATCACTGTGTTATCCTGCGTTGACATAGAAAAATTTAGCAGAAAGAACCACTGTGCTTCCAAGGATTTTTTCAGCTTATGCATGTCGTGAAATTTCCCTAATTACATCTACTTTCTATCTCAAAGTCAATGCCACACATTTCAGGTTTCTGTGAAGAAAGTTCAGAGTGTTGCTGAAGCATAAGTAAATTGTTATGGACTGAATTATTTGTATCTTATGTTGAAACCTTACCTCACAAGCGAAAACATTAGGTCTTTCAGAAGTGACTCCATAAGGCGAGCATAGGCCTCATGAATAGGTTTGTATCCTTGTAAGGGACACCTCAGGTTCCTTTCTGTTCCCTGCTGTGTGAGGATACAGGAGAGTACCCATCCATGGCAGGGAACAGTCAATCATCACCTGCTAGATCTGCCAGCACCTCCATCTTGATTCGCTGCCTCCAGAGATGTGATAAATATGTTTTTAAGACACTTAATATGTAATATTTTGTCACCCAGACTAAATGAGCTAGGGCATCACCATAACAAATAATAGTATACGATAGAAGTCATTTTTCACTAATTTATGGTTCGGGAATTTGGGCATGACACAAGGAAGAGAGTTGCCTCACTCCATGATGGTCAGGACCCCACTGACTTTCGAATATGGCTGAAATGGTTTAACTAAAACATCTGACTTTGATTCATTTCTGTTGTCATTTGAACTGTTTTTCTTTATGTTATCTTTTCTGAGTCTTTAGTATTCAAAGAAGCCTCTTAACTCATTTATATGTATTTACTACCTAAATTTAAATGAATAAAATTGTGTTACTAATTAGGCCTCTTTCTTTCTGGAGTTGCATGTTGTATGCAGTCTCTTTACATGTATTTCTTCACACCTGGGCTTCTACATTGATTACCAGTCTAAACATAGTGAGAGTTCTTTTTTGGTAACTGGCTCAAATCAAAACAAGCATTCCAAGGTATCTCAGTGGAGATGTGGAGACGGTTGATGAGTTAGCCACAGAAGGCCTAGAATGTCAAGTCCACTCTATTCTTAGCCAGAATCACTGAGGCAAGACTAGACAAGAAAGAAACTTCCTTTTAGTGACAAGTGAAGAAGTTTGCTTTACCATGGAGTAAACAAATGTCGTATATCAAGAAGACAAAAGTAAACAAGAGTCAGAAGTAACTGAGATGTTCTAAAAGGCATGCACTGATTAATTCAATAGTGACAATAAAGTCAATTCTGGTTTCTGTAAATTACCTCTGAGATACACTATTTAACAGAAACCAAACACATCTACATACATGCACTGATTATAAACATCTTCGCTGAACCTTAAGACTTTAGAGAAAACGCAAAATTAACAACATGATAATCGGGTATATTCTTTGATATATGAAATGAAAATAGTTAACGTTAACTTTACAGGAACCTTTTGAAATTATGATCGGGTCTCTTGCTGGGCTGGTCCATAACTGAACAGATTACATAAACGGATGATTTACTTGTAGAAGTTGGAATCCTCAGAGTCTCAGTATCCTTGCTAAATTGAGAAACCACTCTTCTTGTTTGAACTTTGAAAGTGGTGTAGGGCAAGGATCCAGCGGGAATGTTCTTGATGCAGCAATTTTGTGATAACATTCTCTGATTTGCCAGTTCTTAGAAGCTACTGCATTTGGAAAATCATAGTTGCATAGTTCTATAAACCATCCAATAGTACAGAAGATTCGTTAGATTTAAGAAGATGTAAGGAAAAGAACCCACTGGTGAGATGAACAAGCATAGTAATTGAATAAATGTAGAAGGTAGATTTTCCTTCCTTATAAAATGTATCTTCTTCCTCTGTGAAGTAAAAGTATCAGTCAATGATCTCTAATATCCCTAATACTCCATAGACTTAGAGAAATGTTAGAGGTTAATTCTTTACTAACTCAATTATGAGCATAATGACAAAACAAAACATCATGTGTTCACAAATCATGTGGTTTGGTTTATCTGTGTGGCTTTTACCCCTTTTCATTTAAAATTATTATAAATCTTGTATTATCAAGAGCAATCTAAAATTTCATCCATGTTTCTCTATTACTCAGACCACATATCTGAATGTTGAACTATAAATTTTGGTCACCGTATATAAGCACATTTATCCAAAAATACCGTGATCAAAGGTTTCATGCTCAAAGTGAAAACATTTTCAAAATAAAGCCATTTATCTTAATCAAATCATAAGAGATTTTGTGTGAGAGCCTACTGGTAAACAAAATAAAATGTAAGCTGATACTGAAAAAATAATACATCAGAGAAAAGTGGGTTGTTAAAATCAAGTATAAAGGCATTTCCCTACTAACAACAATCTATGAGAATGTATTTTAATTTATTAAAACTAGTGATGCAGTATACTTTTCTTTCTGTACTTTTTATGAAAACTACTACTGTATCTTTTTGAAAATGTTACAAAATATAAAATATTCTCTGATTCCACCCATGGTGAAAATTTATCCTATTTTCCCAAGATTTTGAATTATTTCCAAAAATTTCCTCAATGGAAATTTTAGCTCAGTGAAAATATGTTTTATGTGTTTCATTAAAAGCAGTTTCAGGATAGACAATAAATGAGAGGCAGAGGTGTTGTTTTTGTTTGTTTGTTTGTTTTTAACCAGGGATAGAACTTGTGACCTTACACTTGTGGAACCGCTGTCTCTGGCTGATGAGTGATTTCTTTTTTTCAGTATTGTCAGTAAAGACTCCCTGATAAAGAATGTTACATTTCATTTTTTTAAATATCGTTGAAAGTATTCCCAGGGAGTTTTGATTCCACAGTATAGTTAAAGCTGTCATTTCTTAGCTGATTATAATATGAATACAAATCCTCCAGAATCGGCTTTATACAAGACCGGCAGCTATGTTTCATAAAAGTTAAAAAAGGAATGATTAGGGAGTAATTATATTGCCAGTGGAATTGCTTAATGAAAGTCATCTTTTCCTGTTTAACTATTCAGGCATTAATCCCAGTACAATTCAGGTTAAACTATACAAAGGACTAATAAGAATAGGAAAAATAATATTCATTGTCTCTCTTAAATGTCAGTACCATGAGGATTAGTATGAGACTTTCAAAAGCAAATGATAAATATATACCTTTGTCAAATCTTTATGGATTACAATCAAAGTTCCCTGGTCATTTCTTTTAGAAGTCATCTTTTCTTTTAGAAGAGAAGTTGAAGATTCATCTTCTTCTTTGGGAAATTTTAAGAAAAAAAAAATTAAGGGCATTTGTAGCTATATTTGTTTTATTACTAAAAGAATGAGATCCAAAATTCCAAAAGTTACATCCAACCTCATAGTATAATGATACACTAATATGTCCAATTTAGGTCCAGATTAGAAATTTTTATAGTAGCTTAATATTAACAGACAGTAGGAGCACGATTATGCAAATTATGAAAGCGCACTGGACAGATGATTTTATCAATAAAAACAGATCTGTAGACAAGTTATCCCAGTAACAGTCTGGATAAATCTAGGCAAATAATTACTTCTCTTAACTAAGACAGTTCTGGGGTGTAACTCAGTGATAAATTGTTTACCTAGAATATGTGAGTCCTTTTGCTTTTTCTCCAATACTTAAAAGCAATCTTTTGAATTAACAGACCAGTCAAACATTTTGTTACTAACCTGGAAAATATTTATTTTTAAATACTTAAGATTGGAATAAAAATCAGAATACACAGGAGAAAATGAAATATTTAAAAATTAAGACATTTCACTGACCAAAAATTTTAGTTATTGCATAGAAATCCAGGATTATTTCTACTACAGCTCCACTCTTCTATGTCAATCTGCCCTGAGCTATAACTTTTTTTTTCTTTAAAATGAATACTGACATCGTGGAATCACTGCTAAGATTGGGACAGATAACCAAAATGAAAAATCCGTGTTTTGAGGGTGAAAACATGTTCTTGGAGGTATGAAATAAATTATTTGCCAAGACTGTGTATATAGGCACAGTAGTTTTTCAGCAGCACACAGAAAAGCTTGCCAGGTTCATAAATCTCGGGAACAAAGGGGAAAAAATACCTATGGAAAAAAACCCAGCCCCCATAAAGCATAGAATGGAGAACTTCTCTTATTTAGATTAGAAATGCAATGTAAAGAGCATAACATTACATGCACACTGTGTATGAAGCTGTTTCTAGAGAATTGAGTCCAACTACAGCTATTTTTGTCAGTGTGTTACTGCTAGAGACAGTTGCAAAAACTGAAGTGATTCTGGATTTAGCTTTTTGAACTCTTTAAAACACTATTTTTTAAATTTTTAATTCATTTTATTTTATCCTGAACTAGAGTATATTTTTTTGAGGAACTTGCCAAATATTAATTATTTAAAGAGGCAATTTAACATTTTAAATTGAAATTTGTATAAATATTAAATTTATTTTTAACTTAATTTTAAATGTTAAGAAACAGAAAACATTAGGCAATTTATCCAATGATGATCCACTAATTTGCAGTAAAGTTGAAATTTAAACCAGGCGATGTCTTCAACATATAAACTTTTCACAATTAAAAACTAACTCTATGCTTCTAGGTTTTACAAAATATCCACATAGTATCTAGAACTTTGAGGGAAATCTGAAAATTCCTTTTTATCAAATGTTAAGCATCAATCTTTCAAATGTATATTTTACTTCTCTTTTAAATTCTCCTTTCGCTTTTCATTTTTACTGTTCTAAACCTTAACACTCCTTTAGATGCTGGTTTGTAAATGACTCACAGCATGGTACTATGAAGAATGACTGAGGATCCATATAGTTAACTCCATTAGATCACTACTTAAATTACCTAACCACTTTTGGTTTGGTTTTGTTGTTTTGTTTTTTTGGAGACAGGGTCTCACTTTGTAGTTCAGGCTGGCTCTAAACTTACTGTGTAGCCCAGGCAAGCCTCGAACTCAGCAGTCCTCCTGCCTCTGCCTCCCAAGTGCTGGGATGACAAGCATAAACCACCACGCCCGGCACTGTGTCATGTGGTACTGATTGCTGGTGGGTGTGAGTCACCACGCCCAATATTATTGTATACGGTTACTGGGGATTGGACCAGGGACCTTGCTCTTGCTAGGCAGACTCAGGAACCACTCAGCTAAATCTCTGGCCATCTAATCAGTTTTATTCTCAATTATAGAGATATTTTGCCTTTATTTGAGAATTTAGTATAGTCAACCTCAGTCTATTACAATCATATGACCATTTCTACTAAAATATTGCCATTTTTCCTTTATCAAATAGAAAATATTGTTATACCCTGTGTCTAAATATTTCACCAAGGGTTCTTGTGGTCTTAAATGAGTGAGGATTTTCAGAGATGGCTGGATCTAGTATGGGCGATACTGGAATTAAGAAATCTATGTGGCTAAATTAGTCCATGGATGGATCTGGCATAGTTCTGTTTGTGTATAACGTTAAACCTCATCCTAGGTGTGAGTGGCACCACTCAAAAGGTGGATAGTTTATAAAGAATAAATGAGATTTCTGTTGTTTCTGCTCGCTTACTCCCTGACTGTTCACTACTTTGCAGTTTTGTTGTCTTCTGTCCATCATGAACAGTATCTTCTCTGCAATGCCTCTCTGCCACCCCACCCTGTCTTGGAGGCAACCTGCTCTACTAACTGTGAGCTACAAATAAACTTGTCCATTTTTAACTTGAGTATCTTGTCTTAGCCATGAGAAAAAGCTAAGGTAACCATAAATGCCTTTTTCTTTTTTCATCTTATGATTAAATTGTTGCACACATGTGGCCACAGTGAAAGTAATGATGCCAACTTCTTTATTACTTGGGAATCATGTAATGCTCTCTCCTCATTAAGATGCTTAATATTCCAAACAGCTATCAGTGCTGGATCCCAGAACTAACCCCTAAGCTCTGTTACTTCATAGTCCCTGCTTAGCATTTCTTTTCTTAGTTTGGAGCAGAGTTCCTGGCATGTATTCCTCTTTCCTTTTATAGCTATATGAATGTTATATACACATCCAGCGACCTGTTAGGAACAGACCTATTTTGAAGGAACAATAGTGCAAATAAATTCACTTTGAGTTCTTTATGTGTAGGTTTAATGTTGCTGCAGGAGGAAATTCACAGGCCCTCTGCTTGAATTTTATATTTATAGAAAGTGAATATTGTGGGTTAGTGGAGGTGGCAAGCTAGATAGAAAGAAGAAACCAAGAAAATAAGATGCTTTTTGAGAAGACTGAAGTTGTTAGGGTTAGGTGGTTGGGAGAAAATGCTGGATGGCATATATATGGGGCTAAATAAAAAGACAATTGTAACTTTCATCCAGATAGGAAACTTAGGAAAAGGGCAAACATAATGTCTGTAGTTCCACACTAGCTAAGAATAAAATTTAATACTTAAAAGTACATTCTTTGGGCTTTAAAAAACAGAACAAAGATAAAAATCATGCAGAACAAGAAATTTCCATTTTCCTTAGGAAAAACTGAATCAATATGACATCTATTTCAATTTGTGATCCTTTTGATCTTGAAACTGCTCAAAACTAATACATTTGGGCTATTTTCTCAGCTTTAACATTGAAACAATATGGTTAAAATTAAATACATTGCCAGCTCTGCCTGCCAGTCCTATAATCCTTTTTTTTTTGTTGTTGTTTGAGACAGGGTCTCGCTTTGTAGTTCAGGCTGGCTCTGAGCTCACTATGTAGCCTAGGCAAGCTTCGAACTCAGTAATCCTCCTGTCTCTGCCTCCCGAGTGCTGGGATGACAGGCGTGAGCTACCATGCCTGGCTAAGTCCTATAATCTTAATTCATTCAAGTACATTATTCTTTTTTATGTCCTTTACATTGGATACTGTTTTATGTGTTACAAACAAAATGTATGGACTAAACCCTTAATAAATTAGTAGTATTATGTACAAAGCGTAGCATGTAATAAGGGTTTAGGGAAAATACACATATATAAATATAATTACACATATACATACACACATAATGATGATTTGAAATCCCAGTTAATGTATTGACTTTAAACAACCTTATGCATATAATTTAATAATTTATTTAAGCAATCTGTGTAATTGCAGTAACTGTGCAATCATATTAATTTTTAGAAAAGCCACTATGCTTCAAGAGGATAGCAGCAAAGAATTTTTAGCTAATTTTCTATAATTTCCCTAGTTTCATAACAAGTACAAGTTTCAGTTTCCACTGTTACATAAATAAAACAATCTTTACCTGGTTGAATTTATATAATTCTTAAGATTGTCATTTGGAAGTGTTTTTAATAAAATTTTGAGTTTTGTCTCCTATCAAAATTAAATGGAAATACAACCATTTCCTATATTTTATGAATGCCACATACATGCAGCCTGTCTGACTCTCACAGTCCCACCCCCCCCAGAGTGGCATATTTGATGCCACTGACAAACCTGCACAGACGCATCTTCTTCACCCAAAGGTGACTTCCTCAGGAGTCATTCTTGCCTGTGCACATCTTAAGGGTTTTGAAATATGTTTAATGATGTATATGTACCATTGTAGTTTTATATAGAAGAGTTTCACTATCTACATATTTCCATGCCTTGCTTACCCACAAACACCTGGAAAATCCTGGTTCTTTATTATCTCCATAGATTTGTCTTTTCCAAATTTCACAAAGTTGAAGTTATACAACAAACACTTAGCCCTGCAGATTGGCTTCTTTATACAATATGCATCTAAGATTCCTCTATGTCATTTCATGTGATGGTAGCTTATTTAGCTCTGAATGACTTTAAAACATCTGAATGTAATAGTTTATCTGTTCCCTATTGAGAACATCTTGGCTGTTTTCAAATTATGAATGAAGCTGGGCTGGAGACTTAGCTCAGTGGTTCAGGCTCCTGTCTCACAAGGTCCTGAGTTCAATCCCTGCTAACCACATACAACAATGCTGGGCGTGGTGACTCACGCCTGTAATCCCAGCACTTGGGAGGCAGAGACAGGAGGATTGCTGAGATCCAGGCTTGCCCAGGCTACATAGTGAGCTCAGGGCCAGCCTGAGCTACAAAGCGAGACCCTGTCTCCAAAAAAAAAAAAAAAAAAAGTATGAGTGAAGCTGATTTAAACATACATCATTAAACAACAAAACAATTAGTGAAGTTCCAAGAAGCAGGGTTGTGGGATCATATGGTAAGAGTAGGCTTAGTTCTTTTTTTTTAATTGAATTATTTATTGATAAGTTTATTTTGATAGACAACGTTTTCCAAAGTGGCTGTGCCATTTTATTTTCCACCATGAATGTATGAGACATGTAATTGCTCCCATGTTGCCAGCATATAATATTGTTTTTGTTTTAGATTTTGAACTTTCTAATAAGTGTATAGTTGTACTTCATTTTTTAAATTTGCAAATTGTTGTCTGTATTGTTTGGCATTTTTTATGTCCTTACTTGCCAATGTACATCTTCTTTGGTGAGGTGTAAGAGTGTATTTGCTAGTTAAGTTGTTCATTTCTTTTCTTTGTGAAATTTAATGGTTCATTATATAGGTCTTTATCAGGGATATGTTGGGAAAATACCATCTCCTAGTTTGGGTCTTCTTTGTATTATTGTTTTGTGCCTTTAACATATGAATAATCATATACTTATATACATATAATCATAAAAAGCTTATTGCTAATATTTTTTAAAGTATTTAATAAAATTTGCTTAGTTGCTGGGCGTGGTGGCTCACGCCTATAATCCCAGCACTTGGGAGGCAGAGACAGGAGGATTGCTGAGTTCGAGGCTTGCCTGGACTACATAGTGAGCTCAGAGCCAGCCTGAATTACAAAGCGAGACCCTGTCTCAGAGAAAAAAAAAATTTGCTTAGTCATTGCTTTATGTTTTATATTTTCATGGAGTTATATATTTCTTAATTTCACTAAGGTACTTGATTTTATGTAAATTCCCAGTTTTGTAATTGGTACCTGATACTAATTTGTAGAAAAGTGCCATTACCACTTCAAAAATGGTCTTTCTTTTTATTTTTTCTTCTTCTAGCATTCACATTCTAAGTATGTTACATATTTCATAGACATTCCATAGTTCTTTGGTGTTCTATTCCACTTAGTTTTAATTTTGTTTCTTTGCCAGTCCACTTTGAAAGAATAAGCTTCTTTTCTCAGCTCTGTCCTGTCTACTAATACACATGCCAAATGCACCCATCCTTTGTGTCACGGTGATTTGGGTCTAAAATTTCTGTCTGGTGCCTGCTTCAGCAGCACATATACTTAAAATTTCTGTCTCTATTCTTATACGCCAATCTGTTCCTACATATTCTCCATTTTTATTGTTAAAGTCTTTAGCATATTAAATGTATTTCTTTTAAATACCTGGGCCAAAAATTCCAGCATTCTTGCCTCATCTGAGTGAGTCTACCTCTGGTACTTTTTCTATGTCTGTGTCTTAGAGGTTTTATTTTAGTATGTGGGTGGGTAGTTTGTCTTAAAGTGGTGTCTTTATATTTATGCAAAATATACTTAAAAGTATTATAGGAGGGGCTGGAGGGTTAGCTCAGTGGTTCCAGCGCCTGCCTTGCAAGCGCAAGGACCTCAGTTCGATCCCCGGTTACCACATATAATGCTGGGCGTGGTGGCTCACGCCTGTAATCCCAGCACTCGGGAGGCAGAGACAGGAGGATTGCTGAGTTCGCGGCGGCTTGCCTGGGCACCATAGTGAGCTCAGGGCCACCCTGAACTACAAAGCGAGACCCTGTCTCCAAAAAAAGCAAAAAAAAAAAAAAAAGTATTACAGGAAATAATTTTTAATAATGTGGACTTAAGGAATGTGGAGCAATAACTTCCTGAGTATTTTTTAAGTGTTTAGTGAATTGTTCCTCGGGACTGTGAACTTCACAAGTATCTCTCATTTCTTACTTCCTAGTTTATATGGGCCAGAAAGGCTGAACTAAACTAAATTCTGATATTTTCTCCATTCATGTTTGAGAAGATAGAGTGAAGAGGAATTAGGTATTTCCTTTCTCCCAGTTGGGAAGGTAAACTCCCATAGGGGTGATATGTACTTCCTTCAGTATGCTGGGCTCTAAGAAAGGCCCTGGAGTTTAGGCTCTGTCAAAAGAGCTTCTCCTAAGAAAAAGACTGTGTTGTTGTTGTTCTAATATACTTTTTCATTTTTTGGAGCTGAGAACCGAACCCAGGGCTGCATGCTTGTGAGACCAACATGTGAGCTACCATGGAGCTAAATCCCCAGCCCCAGGAAAAGACTTTGTTAAGAACACAGTATATACTTCATTTCAGGTTTTCTTTTCCCATCTACTCTCTACCATACTGCTGATATTGCAATGGGATTTCCTCTTTCTCTTCCTCATATCAACTGTAAAAGTCTGGTTAAGCTCCTGGTGATAAAACGCACAAGAAATGGGAAAGTCCTTATAATACAATTTCCGGGCATTCCGGACTCTTGGGGGATCCACAGGGAGCTCCTCCAATTTCCCAATTACAGGTCAGGATTTCCCACCTGACTTTGGCCCCTACAGAGGTTTTCTGCAGTAAGTCGTGATTCTTTCTGTTTGCTTGTCTTTCCAATTTCAGGGAAGCAATTTACCTTGCAACTTTACTTCCCTGACAAATCTCAATGGAGCTCTTGACTTTGTTTTGTTTTGTTTTGTTTTGTTTTTTAGTTTATTCAGCGTTTTACTTGTTGTTAGGACAGCGACGAGTTCCCAACTTCTTACATACCGGACAGAAAATTGCTGTGAAAGTATAACATGTGAGTTCTATGAACCTGTAAACTATTCTTGTAGAAATGACTTTAAAAAAATCTCCCCCCCCCCGCATTTGCTCTATTTTGCTCCTCAAAAGAGAGGTCCTGTCGTTACCAAGGCAACAGTTAAATTCTATCGATTTTGTTTACTAATCTCATAGTCCTTGTTCATGTCCATATGTAGAAATAGACCAAGGATAAAACATGTTAGAGAATTGGGCATTCAGTCCATTCTTTTAGTGCCACAAATGACAGCAACACAGACATGGTATTAGAGTGTTATGAGCTTTAACATCTTTCATCAACAAGTCTTTATTGATTTATTAAAGTGTCTCTTCGCAGTTAACAAACTTGTACTTGAGTTGGAAAATGGTTTAGAACTTTTCTTTTTCAGGTACCCCTCAGAAAGAAAAGAGGAAGCTATGCCTTCCTATGACTGAGTGCTAATTTTTAAAATAAAGTAAATTAATTGAGAAAAGAAGGTTTGCTTTATCCTTATAAATTTTACGCCATGCCTTAATAACACAGGTTTGAAAACTAGCAATTTTACTCTTCAGAGTTTACCTGGATTATTGTATATGAGACCTACTATTGTGAAATATTTTCTTTTTCCTTTTTCTTTTTTCTTTTGAGCGCTAGAGATCAAACCTAAGTCAGCTAATGAGAAGGGCAAGAACTCTTCTGCTGAGCTATACCCCCAGCCATGGCTTGTTTTTATTTCTTTTCTTATGTAAAAAGCAATGAGGAATTTTATGGCACTGAACGATGCCCTTGTGATTATTTCCATGTGTTTCCTTGATATGAGCTCCTTGCTTTCTGTCTGTAGTGGACTGAAGAAAAATCTACACTGTGGTTTCAAGTCTTGTCGTAGCCCATATAGTAAGATCTTAGAAAATATCTGACAAAATTATGGTTCATAATTTCTTCCCTAGCGATGGAGAAGAGCTCAGAGAAACTCAGGGACCCTTGGGGAGAAAATAAATCATAATTCTTTTAGAGAATGTCTTTTGGGGAAATCATATAGATACAATAAGCATTGATTATTTGGAAAAATTTCTACAGCTATGTTTTTAGCAGCAATAAGTCCATCCTGACAATATTTTCTTACATCAGCTCTATAATAATATTCCAAAATATTAGACCATTGAACATTTCATAGTTGCAAGGAAATGGAGCTGCTGCTGTTATCCCCACAGCATACACGTGCGGTTTTATAAACATTCTGCTCGAGTGTCTGTCCGTGTTATCTTTATTCCTCCTTCAGGAAAGCAACTGAATGCCTCAACAAAAATTTACCTTAGACCTCTAAATTTAAACATCAGCATGTAGGAACAGCGCTCTGGAACTTAGCCATTTGTTTTGTCTGAAAGAATTTTCAGGGATGAGAGAAATGATCATCAACATGTAATATTTAATACTACATCCTCCAGGTCCACATAGGAATTTAGTTTGCATTGTATAGAAAGTGTGATTAAAAATAAGACTTAATTTTGTTTAGTTACACTAATTATCATTAAAATATACAAAGTCATGTGTGGTTGATAGCAGGCATATTGTTCGGCTCAAATATAGATTTTAGACTTCTTGTTACTTACAATAACACTGGAAATAATTTTGAGACATATTTCTGTCACAGAAGACTCTTCTGTGGCTAATCAGGACATATTTTAAATATGAAATGTTAAACATCACTTTCATGATTTTATTTGGAATCTAAGGTTAAAATAATTGCTAATTCCTCAACATGGACTCACAAACCTTTCCTTATACTCTCCCTCTATTACTGCAGGTGCACTCAATTAAAGTAGAAGCTACTCA
>PVIC010030996.1:0-21482 GCA_004025085.1 Thryonomys swinderianus | reverse complement strand
GGGATAGAACTCAGGACCTTGCGCTTGCGAGGCAGGCGCCGGAACCACTGAGCTAACCCTCCAGCCCCAATGATTGTCTTTTAAAAAACTGCTACAGTTAAGAAAACTCTCCTGCTTTGGGAACTGTCCACGGATTAGACTCACGGAGAAGCTGGGTCGTGTTGATGTTTTTAAGAGCTGGACAGACTTGTTAAACGCTTCAGGCAGAAAAGCCTGGAAAGTGTGTTCTGTGAGACCCGCAGCTGGGGGCGTTTCCACAGTTCCTTGTGGAATCTCTTCGCCACAGTGTCTAGATTGTGCTTTATGTTTTAGTTCACTTAACCTTGGCATTTGAAAATACAACTCAAGCAAATAAAATCAATGTTTTAAAATTGGAAAGATAAATTAGCTTCTTCAAAGTATGAGATTTATAGACTGAACTAGAAAGGAAATGACTTACTTTGGAGTTTGTCATTCACATCTCCGTTATATTTTACTTTTAAATTTTTGTTAAGACAGCAACTTCACTTATGGAAGGGTGCAGAAAAATACATCACAAAATAATATAAACAGAAAGAAAACGGATTTATGTGTGTGTGAGAGTGCGAGCAAGTGCTGCACTATTGAACTAAGTCAGCAGAAGAGAATCCGAATTTTTAAACCTGAGATAAGTGTGCATTTTGTGGCCATCTCTTCACAGCTGAATTCCAGAAAGTATTTCCTGACTCTTAGCTTTAGAACAGACATCAGCCCCATATTAACTCCTGGGCCTGTCTGTACTGATACTGTTCTTAGGAAAAGCCATGAAATGGGAGTTTGTGACCTGGAGCGTCAGGTTGTTTGAAATAGAAAGTGAAGGTGGTAAAATGCTACATTAACACCAGCTCTTCTGCATTTGTATCCAAGGTTTCATGATTAGACTTTCACCCTGACAAGCAGAGGTCTTTCACGTGGTTTTGAATAATACTATTCATCCATTCTATCTCTGGGAAGCATTCAGGTTGTTAACTTAATTTGTGGAGGCATAATGTGGCCATTTTAACTTTGTTTTGAAGATATTTTTACTAGTACTCACGTGTGCTACAATTATAGTAAGATTGAAACATATGTGCATTCGATGTGTGACAATGAAATTAATGCTGAGAATAAGTAATTATTGCAACAATAAAGAGGAGACTTGACTAATTTCCAAATGGAATAAAATGAAGCCTTAGGAACTTAGGCCCTGAAATATCAATTAATAAGCACAGATTTTGGTATCAGTCAACTTATAGGCATCAAATAGAGTATTTCCATGTCCAAAAGTGATATGATGCTTATTAAAGGATGTCAGAATTGTAAGAATTATAAATGTCTTAAAATTCTTGGCTGAAATCAAAAAGTGGTATCACATGTATTAAGTAATATGTAGAATTTTTAAATGAGAAATTATGTTATATATGTAAAAGGATTTAAGAAGAGATCTGCCAGTGAGGTATATCAATAACTTAAGTTACTTAAATAGAAAAAACAATTAAACTTTCTTACAGATTCTTAATAGAAAGAAAAATTGTAACCAGCAGTTAATAGATTGCAGTCATTCAAATAATAAGATTGTCCCAACTTGTCTGGGCTTGGTAGACTTGTATTTCAAGGAGATAGTTAAAACTAAGAAGAAAACTATAATCTGCAGAAGTTAATATGGACACCTGTATTCAAAACATACTTATAAATTATGGTTATTGGCTGCATTACTGCATAATCAAAGTGTGTTCCAAAACTCCTTTGTTTATATCCAGGGTTTTGCAATTTCTCTCAGTGTGCTTGCTTCTCACTTGCCTGGACTCAGGGAACTGACAGAAGCTTTGTACCAACCACCCAAGGAGCAAATCATATAACCAGACTAAAATCACTTCTTCTAATTTATTGATATTAATTAGTAATCCCAAATTAATCGTTCCAAATTCACACCTGGAAGATTAATATGTTTCTACGTAGCTAACAATTAAACATGTAGTTAAATGTAAGTACTTGCACAAATTCATGGAAAGGAAACATTTTGTTGCTTCAGCAACTGCAAGGCATAATGTAACATTTTGTCTCTACTTCCTTCCCTGGTATAGAATGAAACAATCTTACGTATTTTTGTCTTTGTATTCCAGCAGGGATTTCCTTGTACTTAGTAACGCCCATGAACTTCAAGTTATATAACTTATTTTTCCTGGAAATTAAGGGTTTGTTTTTACTGAGAAGAAAACATCACCAGTAGGAAAACTTAGGCCAATTATCAGTTGAAATACAAACACTGCATAGATGCATAAAGATAGAAAGATATGTGAGCAGATTGTTGTATTATATATATTTCCTCGGTTAATACATCTAATTTTGGTTTGAAAATCCCCACTAATTCCCCTCTAGCTGTACACACCTTGTAAATTTACAAGCTTAAATTTGAACATAAGCACAATCTATGGAACTCCAAAATCCAATAAATTATTTGTCTAGAATACAAAAAAATACAGGTGTACATCTATTTAAAATCTTTCACTTGTCTATTTATTTATAAATAATATGGAATATAAGATTACTTTAGGGAGCACTCAGGGGGCAGAGACAGGAGGATTGCTGAGTTCGAGGCTTGCCTGTGTTACATAGTGAGCTCAGGGCTAGCCTGAACTATAAAAGTGACACCCTGTCTCAAAAAAAAAGATTACTTTAGGGTAAAATGATTTCTTTACATACTGAACATCAAAAATGAAATTTTACCCAACCCTTGTGTTCTATTATTTTCAACATACGATTACATTAGACTTGTAGTTTACATGTAAATTTTGCCAAGCTCTTCATATATTGACACCTTGACGCTCTTATTTCAATGTTTTAGAAGTATTATATTAAATGTAAATATTTATATAACATGAATTAGAGGGGCAAGACATGTATAAATGCGCTTTTTTTGTTTCCTACCCGTTTAAGAGAATATAAAGCTGTGTCTGTCTCTCCGGACTGACAGCGGAAGGACACTAAATGCACAGCTAGTATCTAGAAAGATTGGGGGCGGACAGTCCAGAGCTCCTCTCAGGGAGTGGGTCGATAAGAGGACGAGACGGGCTAGCGAGTCCCTGTACTTGTTCCTGGCCCACAGCTGCACCCTCGGCTTCACAAGTAACATGGAAGATGCATCTTCTCCCTGCAAGAAAATCCAGGCTTCCTCGCACATGATTTGCTCTGCAATTGTTGAATTGTCTTTCACTTCATTAAACCAATATTTAAAAAATAAATTAAATTAAATAAATTAAATTAAAATAAATTAAATTTTAAAAAAACATTTAAATGAGCAAAGAGTGGAATTTAATTTTTCTTTTCCTTTTCTTTTTGGACAGAATAATTAATGATAGAAAACCTTAGGACTATCAGTAACAAACAAGGACCCAATTATTTTAAATGTAGTCGATAATAATAATTACACGACCAAGGTGCTCGCGACCCAGCAGTGATCAGGGCCTCTCCCGTCCCACACTCTCTCCGTGAGGGAAGGGTCCGTCCCGTGACTCAGAAAACCCTTCCGCCTCACTCCATCCCCGCCCCCCACCTTGGCATTAATATTGAGGGACGTTCATTGCAAACTATAGTATATTTAGAAGTTTATCTGAGATAAAACTCTGAAACTTTCTCATTCAAACGTCAAGTTTTCTAATCTAAAATTACAGTTCAGACAGATTAAATGTTTTCAGAAATGAAATGGGAATAGATTATTTCAAGGTCTGACGTGATATAGGCCAGAAACGCGGGGTCTGAGTGGGTGACACTCCGGCCCTGTGTCTACAGCTCTCTGACCTCAATGACTGGTGATATAATGAGAAAATAGAGAGAAACTTACTGATTGATCTGACACACAATTGATCAACACATTTGTGGTTATAATAATTTTAATTGGGTGATTTTCCTCTGAGATGACAGAATTATGATAATTTATGCTTTTGGCTTTTTTTTTTAGCTCATTATTACTTTGGTTATTTCATATTATTTCACCTTCTCTCTAGATAGAGTCACATGGAAAACACAACTGTGACAGCTCAATGGGAATTTCTCTCTCTCTTTCTCTTTTTTGACTCAACAAAATCTCCAAAGGATGGAAATAGTAAAAAGTCTTGCTAAATTTGTTGTGGAAAAACAAAACAAAACTATATATTTATATATGTAGGTTAAAAAAAATTCTGGCCAGGCCAGAAAATAATGTACAAAAACACAAGAAAACTACTGTCTTCTATTTTACTCCTGAAAATCTGAAAATACTTCTGGAGGAACATTTGCACTAAGAAGACATTTTAGAAATCAGCAACTGGATTTACTTGCCTTTTTAAAGCAATATTTCCTTAAGAAGAAAGCAGGCTTAGCTTTTCCGTGACACAGAAAATTCCTATCATTTTCACGTTGCTCCAAAATTATATTAATGGAGTTTTTGTCATGGGAATAAATTAAAATGGGGCATACAGCGTGTGGAACGTGACTGTACTTCTGCACTGTGCGATTTACAAGAAAACAATTTCATTTGGTTCCTGTAAGTGACCGTAGGGCTGAGACCGGAACCAGCCAGAGGTCATGTGGACGCTTGCAAAGAATGGGGTCCCTTAGGCCAGAGACACGTGAGAGCTACGGGGTTTCATTTAGAATTCTTCAGGACAAATTTGTGAAAGGACCAGGAGATCTAGATCAGAATGGATCAGATCTAGATCATTCCTCGCAGCTATGCATATTTTACATTGTGTTTAAGTCTTGGAGTTTTCTGAAAGAAGCAGAAATTTAATTAAAAAAAAGTGATGGAAAAGAAAGAAAGGAGAAAAAAGTCCACAGCAAAGAGAGACTAAATGTAACATTAAATGTCAAAATACGTCAGTCTGCTGGTCTTCCCAACTGTGTGGCTCTCAGGTGTGTGTAAAAGGTGAGAAAAGACCATCGTGCCAGGCCTTGATGGTCACGCCTCTTGTCTTCAATCCTTTACACGAAATCTAGTAAAGTGAAAGTACCTCTGAGAACCAATCAGGTTCGAACAAACAATATTCATATATAGTTAGTGGCTGTAATGAACATACAGGAATGGCCGTCGAGCATTTATTTATAAGGCGTTCATGTGCATTAGTGCAGTAAAATGTATGTTTATGAGATCCTTTTAGGATTCAGAAAACTGTTTTAATTTTTACTATAGACAGATTTCCATAACAATTCGAATTGCAATGCTGAGTCCACAAATATCAACTCAAAAGGCATCCAAAATTCAGACCTTGTCTATGAAAAGCATTTAATAATTAGAATGCCTTGATTTCTGATGGTTGAGAAATGTTATGGATAAGGGAAGTGAATAAATCCAAGCAACCCTTCCTTTGTCTAGTATTCGACTTTAGGGTAACACTGAATTCACTCTGAAAGTATTTTGTAAAAAGAATTACCCAATCCTAACTAGATCACAAGAACGATGGGGTATAACACGGGAGGAAGGAGAGAAGGCAGGTTTATGAGACCGAGGAAGTTCTCATTTAGTGTCACTCTATTCAACAAGTTTCAAACTGTCTGTTTCTCTGGCTGTGTGAAATTTCTGGTTTATAGCTACAGTGCTTCAAAGGGAAAAAAAATACCTACTGCGTGTAACCTACACTGCCAATATCACTCTCTCTTCTGTTTTTCTGCTTTTCCTTCAGTTTTTTTGTTTGCTTCTTTTTTAATAGCATTTTCACACCATACTGCTGAAAGCAAATGTTTCTGAGCCAACAAACATACTGGAGAGACTCAGCGCACCGGGAATCCAGGAGCAGGAGGCTGGGAAGGGAGGAGAGGCCCGGACTCCGGCGGTCTGGGGTCCATCTAATAGAAAGCGCACAGGAAGGCGTTCAGCCGGCTGCCATAGGCCCTAACAAAGCTACCAACAGCAGCAGCCAGCCCAGGGAGCTGCTTCGGCATTAGCCCCTCACCCAGCAGTGTGGAAACTCATTTAGCCCCACGCTGGACTTTCATCAGGCCAGTCTCGCCTCAGATGGTCCCTGTTCGGGCTCCGGAGCCCTGGCTCTGTGTCGGGGCTGGGGTGGGAGCCACAGCCTCAGCTCAGCAGGGCCCCAGATCGGAAGGTGCCAGATGCCGGGGTGCCCCGGGGGTGGTGGCGGCCAAGAGGGTCTGATCCAACAGCATCCTTTATGCTGGCACCTTGTGGCACAAAACCGTTTGGAAAAATGGAAAGAATCTCAATCTTTCAGAGTTATTTTTAATCTGACTTCTACTGAAAATAAGATGGAGTGAAACACAGCCATGAAGCTAGAAGCAGAGAGAAAATGCCAGAAATCTTCACTTGGAATCAGCCAGCAGCTGAGCTGACACTGGCAATTTTTTTAACCTCAGGACTGTAATAAAAAGTCAACGAAGCAAAGGATGTCAATATATTGTAATAAAAAAATGTGAAATTTTAGAGGGACTTATTTTCTTCTTATAGGGAAGCTATATTAAAATACGCAGAAATACAGCGAGAGTATTAAAGTCTAACAGATGAACAGGTACACAGAAAAGGTATGTTTTTTAGAAAAAGAAACAAACAGATACATACTGTGATTTTTAGGAAAAAAGGAATTTTCAAAATTGAATTTGAGTTCATTTATTTTAGGCCTGCAATAATTCTTTCCAGACATACAGACAGAACAGCTAACACTGATGTTTTTTACTAGCTCCCTTTCAAAGAAGGAAAATAATCACGTTCAATATTTGTCATCACTTATTTTTAAAATTGTATTGTTACTAGACTTTATTATGTTATTATGTTTGTCTGAAATATCCTGAGAAATACAGTAGAACCCAATTCTGTTAATTTTGTAAATGTTTCTGTGAATTATAAGAGAAAGAATAGATCTGGGAAAAATACTTATTTTACCTCTTTATTTGATTAATTTTACATCAATAATAAACTGAATATATAAAATTACATTTTCATAGTGATATGGCACATTACAGGATACAACCTCGCACTTCTGACAAGTGTCCTGAGATTGTGTTTCAATTCAGTTATACAAATGTAACAGATTGAAAGCAAAACGTGTGTAAAAGGATGCAAGAACTTTCCTAACGTTGCAACATTTTCAGATGGGAAATGTATTTCTTACATACTTGCAAGATTTCAATAAAACATCAGCAAGAGACACAACAAATTAAAATAGCCGTGACGGCGTTCCAAACCTCGAAAGTTGGATAAAAACCGGGGGGTGATGACGGAAGAGCTGTCAGCTTATCTTTCCCCAGACGAGAGGCTGGTTATTGCTAAAGGGTCCTGTGCTTCCGCCTTATCTTCTCTTCGACGAAGGGGGTGAGATCCTCAGGGGAGCGCGGGGAGCTGTCTCGTTGCCCCGAAACCCTTCTGAGCACGTTTCTGCCCTGGGCACCCCGTTCCTGCTTCTCAGCCACGCTTGGCTTAGCGTCCTCTTCATCACCGTGGTTTGTAGACACCTGTGGGAGCATCGTCGCAGATCATTCCTCTTACTGAATTTTAAAAAATAATGTCACTGTCACAAAATCTTTCACTGAGTGAAGTACTCATAGTACTTGAAAGGAAAATCTAGTTTCCGTCCTCAGGACTGACGGTGTACTGATACCGCAGAACGTGGTAAGGAGAAAAATAAGGACCCACGAGCTAATACGTTATGAGCCTAAAGCTGCTAAGAACTAAAGGGGAAATTGAAATTACTAGAATAGCATTGGTATTGTAAGATCCATCTTCTGGTTTTCAATTTTAGATACAGAGCCAAAGTAGCACAAATGTGGTCTCTGTGTGTGTGTGTGTGTGTGTGTGTGTGTACACGTAATCACCAGGCACTCCAGGAGCAGTTCTACCTGGCTAGATATTTCAGCTGCCATGGATATCGTTACTGGTTGGCACAGCGATCTGGCTGCGCTGTTAGCAAACTGGGCCAAGCCTCTGCTGCACCACAGGTAGT
This sequence comes from Thryonomys swinderianus, assembly GCA_004025085.1. Classification (NCBI taxonomy): domain Eukaryota; kingdom Metazoa; phylum Chordata; class Mammalia; order Rodentia; family Thryonomyidae; genus Thryonomys; species Thryonomys swinderianus. The sequence continues at coordinate 13,557 of PVIC010030996.1, read as the reverse complement.
CAAGAAGCAGGAGCCCCGAGAGCAGGTGGGCTGTGTTGAAGCGCCACCTACTGAAATGCTGCGCTCCCTGACTCCGCACTAGAGTTGCCGCTTCCTCTAGTATTGGCTAAACTGGTTCAGGGGGAAAAAAAAAAAATTCCAGTACAGATGAAATCCTATTTTTGGCAAGCAGAACTCCATAAGTGTGTCAGCTTCGAGCTTTCCTGACTCCGGCAGTTTGTCTGTGCGGGTGCATTGGTGATTTCTCTTAGCTAGAGAAGAGACTAAATCAGAGAGGAGGATGTCCGTTTCCATGTTTATAAAGTGGGTCATCTGTGTGTAGACGAAAAGAGGGGGACAGAAGAAGAGGCCGGAGCAGGTTTGGATGCAGTTTTACGTATCTGCAGGACGGTGTTCACCGTGAAATAGATCTGAGTTTTACAAACCTCGTACATACAATCTGTCTCTTTCTGTCTCGCATGCACACACCAGAAGCTATTCATGAATTAATGCCTCCTTTGCAATGTGAGTACACCAGCACTGAGGCGGACTTGCACGTGCACAGTACTCTCTCTCTTCCAGTTCGCTCGACATCTCCGTTCTTCAGTGAGCCAGAGGCAGGACGGCGTTTAGGAGGGTGACCTGACACTTTAAAATAAGAACACGAATGTGACCCAGGCCCACCGCAAAGGACACACGTAGCCGGTGACCAACTAGACATGTTTTGGTAACTGATCTTGAGATTAGCTGAGGTACTTTGTTTTTGTTTTTTGATTTGTTTGCTTTTTGAGACAGGGTCTCGCTTCGTAGTTCAGGCTGGCTCTGAGCTCACTGTGTAGCCCAGGCAAGCCTCGAACTTAGCAATCCTCCTGTCTCTGCCTCCCGAGTGCTGGGATGACAGGCGTGAGCCACCTCGCCTGGCACTGTGATATATGGTACTGATTGTTGGTGGGCGTGAGTCTCCATGCCCAGCTTTGTATGTGGTCACCGGGATCGAACTCAGGACCTTGCGCTTGTGGGCAGGCACCAGAACCACTGAGCTAAATCTCCGGCCTGTAGCTGAGATATTTTTATAAGGCCTTAAAACAGAATGCCAAGATGCATATTGTGGAGAGTGTTGAAATAAAAGTATTTTTTCTATTTCCTTTAAAAATACAACATACCATTTCTCCTACAGAGTATGTTTGCCTGTAGAGAAGGAAATATTCAGTGTGATATAAAAGTGTATATATAATGTTTGTATAATTTTGGGTTTTAAATTATTGACATATATTAATTCTATAGAATGATGACTATCATTATGTAATTTCCACACATGCATATAGCATGGTTTGATTCTGTTGGTATAATTTGGAAGAGGGGTTGTTTGTATTGTTTTTCTTCTGACTTAATTTTTAAAATCATAGGAATGCCATATCCATTTCTCATGGAAATACAGACTATCTATTTAAAAATGTTTACCACAGGCTAATTCTGACAGTGCTAATATTCTGAATCAAGGTAATTTATTTAATGTATTTTTTAAGTAAGCAAAGTTCTCGGTTTTGATATATTCTTAAATGTCTCTTTGTTAAATATATTTTTGCATGGTATAAGAGTGGCACCTAAGTGTATATAAGTCGGAAAGTCATTTATACCCTTAACTAGTATAGTAACGCATTCACATGGCTCCTTTTGAGACTGTGATGTTTTATTATGTTGACTTTTAGGCTCATAAACTTCTAAAGGCAATGCCCCGCTTGTATCACCTACTCTCTTTCCTCAAAACGACCATGACCCTTTCATTATGTGGGGTATTTAATTACCAACGTGAAAATTAAATCACAGTAACAGATTGGGCTGAAGCTGAAAGAATAAAATGCATTAAAGTTACAGCTCAATCTCCCTCCTCCACTATAATATGCACTGTTTTCAATTTTCAAAAATACTTGTAATTTTTAAAGATTCAAAATATTTATCCCCCGTAACCTTTGAGGCTTTGCTCTCATTTATTTTTAGGCCGTTGTCCTTAATCAGAATTGAAAGTGGCACCCTTAGGAATTATGACCCTCCCAAGGACTGGGGCTGGCTTTTGTGGCCTCTCCTAACTCATTTTGACTTAAAAAGAACGGGCAAAGAATAAATCCCATATAAGAAGAAACATTCCCTCATTCCAGGAAAGCAGATGCTGTTGAAAACTGCCCTTGTGGAGAACGCAGTGAGCAAGCCACGCACGTGTTCCGGATCATAACAGCTAACACCTAAAATAACAAAGCGCAGAAACACGAGCGGGCTCGGGAGCGCGCCGCGTCCGTGGCCCGGCCTTGGCCTTGCCCGGCCTCCCGCTCGCTCCACCGGGCTCCGGCGGGGCCCTGCGGCGGCCAGTGGGTCCGGGCCTGCGCTCCGGCCACCGGCCTCGGCGCGGCTCGTCGGGGGAAAGCGCGCCCGCTCGCGCCGCCCCTGCCCCGGCCCTCGGAAGGTTCTCTCTCGGGCTCCAGCATCCACTGCGCGCGGGGGACGGTGACACACGGTCAGTGCCGAGGCCAGGGTGTCCAGCGCAGGGCGGGGTGCACGGGCTCGTTCTCCCACCATTAAACGGTTATTGGAAATAACTGGATGCTCCCTACAAATCTCAGAAATGGCCTAATTTCTGTCCTCTGCGGAAAGATCAGCATGGAACCAGGAATGGTTTTAATTTAATGTATTCTGGATTTCATTTAAATTTAGGACTTTCAAAGCAAAGTGATTGATTCAGAGTGGATGAAAAGTCCATCTCAACTGGCGCTTGTCAGCCAGCAGCCCCTCAGCAGCCCCGTCGCCGGCTGTTTGTGAACCGCAGGCCCAATAACCAGACAGGAGCCTCGTTTCTTCGCTAAGGGCCTCGGGCCTCGCGAGGCATGGCCGGGGAAGCCGGACCCCGAGGGTAAGGACGCAGGCAGGTGTCTAAGGGAGGACTCAGCGCAGAACAGTGACAGGAGCGCGGAACGGGCCACGGGGAATTCTGTCCTGCAGGCCTTTGACATAACAACACAAACTGCTCCAAGAAATGGACCCTGAAGGCCTGAGGAGACTGGTTAACGGGACGCCGCTGGTCGGATGCTGTCCCTGTCCTGCCCGAGTCCTCTCTGCTCCCAAATTCCCCTGGGTCCTTGCATTCACTGCTTTTTCACATTTTCAGATTATTCACCATCCTATAGATGGTTAATTTAACCTGCAATTATTAACCCATCGTATAGATGGGAAAACTGAGGCTCAGAGAAGTTAAGCCTATTTAGCACACATAACCAGCAAATAATGGAGTTCTTTCAGATATTCAAATTCAAGTATTAGGACAAAAATTTGTATGTTCTGCATAACTTAATCATGCAGTATGTACACATGTGGTGGGGACTATCCTATACCGTTTGGCTGGAAGTTCTTAAAAATAATGTATTTCTTACGTGTTTTAAATTTTAAAACAGTATTATAGATAATTTTTCCAAGAGTAAGTAGTTTATTCTGTATATGTTTAATTTCTATATATTCATAGATAATGTTTTACTAAGAAATATCATCACTTATCATCCTACTTGGAAGGTTTCCTTTTTAAAATAACAAAATGTAGGTAATTAAAATCTTACACTTCTGCATTTAGAAGTTAAAACAGAAAGTTCCATAACCATTCAACTCAAAATATGGTACACATAAAAAGAAAAAAAAACTGAAATGTTGATAATTAATCTAAATAAAAATCAATTTGGCTTTTATTTGTAGTTACTCATATCGCTTTCCTGAACTTCAAAGTAGCAGCATCTAAATATTTGTCCAAAGTTCCCAATTTTGGTTTTAACTGTAGCTATTTAGCTTGTAAAGCACCACACTGGCCTAATTTTCAAGCTGTAGACCTTATTAGTGAACAAATTTCTATATTTAGAACCTCATATTAGTACTTGATTCTTCACATACCTAATTTTTAATGGCAAGCCCCTGAAATACATTCCTAAATGTATATTTCAAGCAGCCAACTATTTTGTGTTGAAATTGGGTTAAGTTGTCTATTATAGATCATAAAGCAGATAAGATACATCCAAACTGTTTATATAACAGTTTAAGACCCCCAGGTAGCATAGTTTCATTGAAGCCTTAACATAATCCTACAAAGACCCGCACTCAGTACTGGTTAGATTTATAAATTAGGTTACTAAATTAAGCAGATCAAAAATGATACCAAGGATTCTTTCCCTCGAATTAAGAAAACTGGTATTTGTAGTAATCCCGCTGGATTCGTGGCACACAGTTTTGGCAACCACCCAAGTTAGTTCCTATCGAAATATTTTACTTCAACAATGGCAGAAGTGAGTGTCAGCTCGGGAAGCAGCACCCAGACCCAGTATGTTACAGGGGAGGCTGTATCACTTGGAGTCACAGCAAGAACTCAGAATTCTAGGATTTTTTGGCCTGGAAGAGTTTTGCTCCCTTTGCCATGTTTAATTTAAAGCTGAGTAGAGGGTCCTTTCTGTTTTGGCAGACTTCTTTATTACGGCCACATCCAGGAGCTATTATCTATTGATAGTAAATGTTTTTATCTATTGACAGTAAATGCCTACTTTCAAATCTGGCTATAAATCCTTTTGAGAAATAAATGACTGGGATATATGTGTGCAGAGTTAGTGACAGGGCTTTGTTTTGATTTGTTTTGCTTTTTTTTTCTTTCATTTTTTTCATTTTCAGACAAGGTCTCTGTAAGTTGCTAAGTTCCTGAGGCCGAGTGTGAACTTGGACCCTCCTGCCTCAGCCTACCGGAATGCTGGGATTACAGGCATCCATTGCGATGCCTCAGTGTGTGTGTGTGTGTGTGTGTGTGTGTGTCTGTGTCTGTGTGTCTGTGTGTCTGTGTGTGTGTGTGTGGTTTTCAAAGCGAATCTAAAGAGCAGTGTAAAAATTGAATGAAGCTCTCTCCACCTTTCCATTTTCACCTCCATCCTGGCTCCCACCGGGCGTCATTCACTCTCGCCTGTATAGAGGCAGCGTTTTAGCTCGTAGTTTCCTGTTCGAATCCAGTAGCCAACAGCGGACACTTCTTGTCCCATGAGGTCTTTGGAAGGATTTTCTTGAACAGAGGGAGCGTGGCCAGAGACGCGCCGTCCGGACCAGACGCGGCCTCCGAGCGGACTGAGGTCGTCAAGAGAAGCCAAGGCCCCCCCGACCCACCCCGCGGCTCCCGCGAGCGAACGGGCCCCACGCGCTGTCAGCCCGGTCTCACCCCTCTCCCGAGCTGCTCCCTCGTCGCCTCCCCGGCTCTTTGACTCCGAAGTGGACCCAAAAGACGAACCGGATTCGTGTCTCCCCGAGGGCTTTCGGATCCTTCCGGCAGAATCGCGGGCTCGCTGCTCCGCCGCCGCAGCGCTCGGGCCCCAGGGCCGCGGAGTGTCCCCGCGTGAAGGCCGGGGACAGCGGGCTCCCCTCCAAACGGGAAGCTGCCCGGGTCCTGACCCTGCTGGCCGAGGGAGCCCGGGAGGTTCGCTGAGTCTCTCCCTGGTTACGGCCCTGTGCGCAGGACTTGCGCGTCCGGGACTCTCAGTCCTCTCTCGGCCGCTGCTCCCGGGTCCCCGCCGAGCCGAGTTAACCGCACTCCGCAGGGTGCAGGGCGAGCCGGTAACTAGGCACCAAGGAGCCTGGCACTCACTAGGCGTCGTTATGATAATCTCTAGAATCAGGAGCACAGCATCCTGAACTGGATACTAGATTCTTCAGATTCCTCAATTATCTTGGGGGCATTTCGCATAGAACTGAATGGGTAGTTAATAAAACAGATCCAAAAAAATGAATTAAGTGGGGTGCTTTGTGTTCTTAATGCTTTAATTCTCCTAAGAACTGGGAGAAAAATGAACATCCTGAACTGTAGAGAAAGAAGAAAGGAATATATATCAAAACATTATTTTTAAAATAGAAGTCCTCCTTCTACCTATCACTTCGTATCGTTCCTCTTTATCTAAATGTTAAAAAATATATGCGTGAAAGAATTGCCAGTAGCAGGAATCTTATTTGTTATTTTACTATTTCATATTCAGAAGTCAAAATAGAATTTAAAATGCTGGACACTCGCTAACCAATCACTGTAGTGAAAATATTAGGGGTCAATCTAAAATAAAAGCAGTGATTTTCTTATCACTTGATATATAAATAAGATCTAAAGGCTTTGATCCGTGAAGTTACAAAGACAGTCTATTAACAAAGAAAACGCATTCTATAAGGTTGCCTGTATTTTCAACAAACCCCTCTAGCTTCCTTACTGTATGCTGGAAATCACTGTGATCCTTATAGAGTTATAGACCAAGTTGCATCATTAACTCTGTGTTATGGTAGAGGAAACTAAGGTATATCAGAGTTACTTTCAAGTATTTTTAATAAGGGGCAGCATGGGAATTAGAGCCCAGACATACTGTCCTAAACATGACAGAGACTTTCTGAATAAGGAGACCACACAACCAAGGCCTTACTGAGAGATAGAAGAGGCGTATGTGGGTCCAAGTCAAAGAGCTGTTTAAAGCTCTGATAGAAGAGACGAGGGTAGGACAGAACTTCGTCTGCGGCATGTGTTGGAGGGAAGCTTCTCCACACAGGAACTTGGACTCCTGCACAATACTGTTCATTCACAGCCAGAACGTCCAGTTACAGAGCTGATCTGCCTGTGGTATGCTGCTTACTACGGGGTAAGGAGGGAGGAAAGTGATACAGTAAGGTTGGATAACAGGCGAAAACACAGGAAGAATAAGTTCTAATGCCTATATGGAGAGGGGTGGCAATAGTTCACAACAAACTACTACATATCTGATGAAAAATTTAGAAGAAAAGAGCTTAAAGGGTCAAACATATAGAAATGATAAGATGAGGAAAATACTAGTTATCCTAATTCGACCACTGTGTGCTCCATGCATATGCTGAATTATTACACTCTACCTGTTAATACGCACAATTATTATATCTTTTTTAAAATTTGAATCTTTATTGGTACATTATATATATACATCCATCACTCTCAACATTGAGATTCTGTACCAGTATATGACATGACTCAATTCTTATTTTGTCATCTTAACCCATTTTTTTCCTTGGGTCGGGGATGTAGCTCAAGTGGTATTACGCTTACTGCATAAGAACAAGGGCCTGAGTTCAATCCCTGGTACTGACAATATATATATATATATATATATATATATATATATATATATATATATATATATATATATATATGTGCATATATATGTGATATAAAATATAAAGTAAAGATATATATTTATATTTTTAATATTTTTTTCTTAAAAAGTGAAAATATGCTGTTGTTTCTTCTCAGCTTGTGTTGTAGTGACTTGCAAGACATCAAGACCCAAGGCCGGGACTTCGCAAAGATTCTCAGTACCCTACCTCTGTCTTTCCCTGAGGAATTGTAAACCATATTTGTGAGATAACGTTAGTAATAGCAGAAGCCGGCTGAAACTGCAGGCCTGTTTGCCAGATCATCAGCAGAGCCCTGACCCTCATACCCCTGTCCCCTCTTTGGGATGTGAACGCGCAAAGTTCAGTGCACTTTGCTGGAGGCATCATGGCTGGTCTGTGCTAGTGCAAATTTTCAAAGACCAATGTGTCCCTTGCGCAGTATCATGAAGCTGTAGAAAACACAAACTAGAAGCCCAACAACACCACCCGGAAAGATCAGGGAGAGAAGTATTTGTTACAATAAGCAAAGTTGGCTCTAGGCCACTTGAGGACAGTGAATGAACAATGTTGATTGGTTCCTTGTCTGTTTGTCTAAAAAAAGCTTACCTGAAATGAACGATTTTTAAAAGTATTAAGAGTCATTCAGAATGGTAGCAGCCCTCCCTCACCAACACTGCCCACATGGGTGGTTTCCCCTAAAATCACTCGCCAGCCATTCACGTGTTAGTCGTGGAGCGCCCCTGGAAGAAGACTCTTCCTGCTTCTTCACCAGTCCCAGCCAGGACTCGGGACTAAGACCCTGCACTCCAGGTCCGTGGCTCTACAGCACTGGGTGACAGGTGCTTTCCAGGATTCCTAGAAAACAGTTTCGCGACCACTGATTCTTACCCTTGGCCACGTACCATATATGCGGACACTTAAATCCCCGCAGATGTGATAGCTCTGATGGTAGAGACGATGCCCTTTGTTTCTTGGTAGTGTAAGTGCCCACCCTTTCACTGGGTCACTCACTCACCCTGTGTAATTGTGATGTGTATATATAGTGTATCAATAAAGTGTACCAAAAGAAAAAAGTAAAGAAAAACAGTTGTTATCAACCTACAATGGGCAAAGGCACTCAAGAAATAGATATAAGGTCCTCATAAGTCTTGCTTTTAAGGAAAAGTTGATGTATCAAGGGATTTATGATTAATTTCTCCTTCCTGCTCAAAGAAGGGCATTGAAACCCAGGCTGGGAAACAAGATGGTGGCTGTAATTTAGAGTTGCTTTATGGCCTTGCTTGTTAACACTGTATCTTATTTTTATGTAAGTTTTATCCAAACTAAGTATAAGATGGGCTATATTTTTATGGTATAATTCAGTATGCCTTTTTCAAATTTCTCCATGCCAGTAAATGAGCAAAAAAATACCAGCTAAGGGGCCAGGAGAGGTTTACTAACTTAAGAACTCTAAATACAAACAAGACAGAGTTTCAGTCTTGAAGGTTATTACAATCTAATAAAACACTAATAACAGTAACAGCTAAATATATAGAAAACTCACTACATGCCTGGAGTTGATCTAAGCACATTTTGAAATATTAATTTGCACATGCCTTTGACATATTTAGTATATGATTTCCAATTTATATAGGAGAAAACTGAGCACAAGGAACAATTGCATAGATATTTTAACACAAAAATAACATAATTGGTGTTACAGTACATATTTGGTACCATCCAACACAGGGTCTAACCTAACATCTTGGGGTTGTGATCTCACCAAGCCACACTAATGGGTTGGTTTCTGCTTATTAACAGACTGTGGCTGCACTGAGGAAGAAAATAGCCACCCCTTGTTCTTATTTAACACCTACATCTTCATTAGGAAATGCCCATCACATAGTTTCAAAAGTTCCAACTTCTTAAAAAACACCACAATTTAAATCTGAGTTCAGAACAATAGATTTTTGCTATAATGAAACTGGATAACATTTACAGTGTCTTGAACATGTTTAAACATTCTTTTTAATGAATTTGTGAAATCCTTTCAAATAGACTTTTTGGAGTATCTCTACATTTTTGAGTCACACAGGGAACTGAGACATATGGGGTCAAATAAAATCAAATGTGATCACGGAGAAGACTGGGCATAATTCACCTGACAACACTCAGCGCAAGCCAGAGAGCTGAGGGCAGCATTTTGGCTCTGGAGTTGGTCAGATGCTCTTTTTACGACATTCTGCAAGCTTTGGAGGAAGCTGTGGTTGAAAGATTGTTCAGATATGAATTTAACCCCTATACTCAAACCCATCAACAAAAACCAGCAGAGAGATAAACCATCTAATAAGGATGGAAACAGGAGGGGAGACAAATGTGACTCCATGTCTTTGGGGTACTCCCTAGGCGATGATAAAGGACACCGTGGAAGTTTAGGGATTGTGGATCTAAAGTTGATTTATTAAACAGTCAGAAGATTTTTTGCACCATATACTAGCTGTAAATGCATAAAAAACCTGCAGGACTTCTCTGGAAATGTTTCTGTATTGATTTCATTGTTGCTTGAGTCAGATATGGATGTTTTCGCTTTATGCAAAATGCTGATGTGCACCGATTTGTGACTGGGTTTGTGCCTTTAGGAATTCTCTGTAGGGCATGTAAGTAACCATATTGTAACAGTTTGAAATTGGAAGAACCTCATTTTCCATTTCTTTTCACTTACTCAGCAACAAAAGAACTAAAGGCCAATGATATCCCTCCTCTCCTCTCTACTCATCTCATTCTGAGGGAGAAAAACAAAACACTTAGGTTAATACTTCAGTACACTGAGTTTTTGCTTTGTGATTATCGAACTGACCCTTCTCTCAATTCCTTCTAAAAATAACTACTTTCTAAAGACATAGCTTATTTATCATGAAACATTATCTTCCAGGGAAGACTATTGCAGGGTTACAGTTGAAAGGTGACAATGATGGAAATATTTCTGCTCAGTGAAGTGCTAAAATAGCAGGTCTTGACCTGGGAAGAGATTCATAGTGTACAGGCACATTATCCTTCTTAAGAAAGAAATATGCATATTTCTTTCATTGTGTGTTTTTAATCTCCGGGCCCTGTGGCACTGTTTTGGGTTCATTTTTAGCAAGACATGGCACCAGCAACAGTGACTGGCACTGCGGGAAGAGCAAGGATGTTCCAGGGACACCACCATGCCTGTAAGCACGTGAACCTTAGCTGGGTCTTTGACAGTCAGCAGATAAAGCTTCTGAGAAGGAGACTCCCACTGCACTGTGGAGACCAAGGAGTGTTTTGACCATCAAGGATGGCAAAGCATGGTGGGACCTAGCTGAGCCCCTGCACCAGGTCCTGCTGAGAGCGGAGTCTCCTCGGGCTCAGGGACATTCTCTACTCACTGTATCTGAGATAAGAGAGACATAAATAAGAGGCAAATATGAGATACCAAAACAATGCTGTGAGGGAACCCTCTACAGGTTTGCAAGCAATACGAACCATCTATAATTGCTGTTTGCTGAATTTTGCAAGAGAGCAATTTTATTGAGCATCGAACTTCGTATAGGAAACTTTGTAGAGCAGAGAATGACAGAACCATAGTAAGTGTAGTGCGGTGCTTTGACTTTCACTGATCCCTGGAGCTTTTCTTAATTACCAGCTTCACACTGGCTTCAAGGAGACACTCATTGGCCCAATAAAGATCTGAGTCCAGGTGAAGCAATGTTGTTTGCAACATAAACTAACAGAATTAATTGCTAGTTGTGTTCATATTTGCTATGACCTTGAGCATGTTACTTAATCTTACTAAGACTCCTACTCATTGAAAAACAGTACTAGACGTACAGTTCCCTACTCCAGGGTTAGAGTAAGAAGTCATGCTGTCCATGTGCGTGTTTACCACAGAGCTGGAGCTTGATGTTAAACCTGGGTGAGTGTTACTAACTGCAGTTATATCAAGTGCCCCTTTATTGATTGCTCCTTATGATCTGTGAGACTTTAAAAAAAAATTAAAAATACCAGCAGTTTTGGAGCTAATGCAATTGAGAAGATACTTGAGTTTGTTCATGTCAGTACACACACTTGGGCTGCCGAAAGCAGAACAGAACCAAGGGCTGAGAGTGTATTTAAGGGATAAAGGGCATGAACACCAACTGCGGCACCGTTAAACGGCCCCGAGGAGCTCACTGGTCAGAAACAGAAGGCGGAAAGCATATTTGTGAACCATGAGGTCTGTATCGCACAGAAGCAGGATCAACAACAGATCCTTAGAGAAAATTTAGCGTGAAAAATAGCTTTGCATGAAAACATTAATTAGGTAACAAGAGAGATGAGAACCAAAGTTATGACAGAAGTGCAGTTTCTGGAAGCATCCAGCACCGTCAAGGATTAGTTATCAAAGGGGAGAAGTCACAAGTGATTGAGGTCACCGGCTGGCACCCAGACCTCTGAAGAAAGGGGTGTCTTGCAAGGGCTGGCAGAGGAGCAAACCATGACTACAGGAAGAAAGTGAAAATGGTGGGACAAAAAACGTCACTAGGTGAAGGGTTACAGAGACAGGCGGGTAGACAGAGGCACGGCGATCTCAAAAGAAGGAAATAGGAGTGTGTCCTTTTTCCTCTCCTATCCTCATCACCCCCTTTCGGTGACCCCTGTTAGAGTCTTAACAGGAAACCTGGCAAAGCAGAGAAGAGGGCAGGTCCGAAGCCACTCTCTCCATAAGCAGCCCATAGATGGGTGTGTTTGGTACTGAGAAGAATAAATTTAATAACTAGTACGGAGTTCAGGGTGATTTCTAGACTGAGCTTCCAAATTGAAAAGGAGGCTTCTTGTCTAGAAAACAAACACAATAAAGTAAAATGATCAGACACAGAAATAAGTAGAAAAACTGTTTTCAGCAAACTGTTCTGGATGTCTTCTTGTCCAAGAAAAGGCGAAGTCAAGACATGAGGGTGGCGGTAAGGAAAGGTTTGTGGTTCTCTTGTGCTGTGATTAAGTCAAAGGGAGAAGACAAAAGCACAGCATGAAATAGCAAGAAATGAATTGCTGCAGGTGATGTGACTGTGCGCAGCTGTGATTCCAGCACTCTGCGAGGCTGAGGCTGGAGGACTGAAGGTCTGAACTTAGCCTGGGTAACTTAGGGACCGAAGGAGACACTGTCTAGAGGAAAAACACATCGCAACTAAGAAAAGCATACTCCCGTGTACTTAGAAGAAGAAAACCCAGACATTCGAAGAAAGTAAATCATCTTAAAAGAGTAGAGTAACACTGTGCTCAGTCTAGGCTCCCGTTTCCAATTCTGCTTCCAAAACAATCATTCCCAGTTCATAAGCTTGGTAGCTAAAGACGTCACATGCTTTGTACTCAAGCCTGATCACGCTTTCTCTGGAGAGCGCTGGTCCCGCTCCAGCTGCCCGGGGCTTGGTGTATCTCTCACGTGACTGTGTGTCTCTGCGAAGGGCAGAAATCATCTCCAACTGAAAATGTGGAGAATCCCAGGACCATTTTTTTTCTCCATTTTTCCTCAAAACTGGGGTGTGTGGGCTGCGGACTGCAGTGTCCCGTGCCCGGGTGGCGGCATCATAGCATCTCAGAGGCTGTCGAGGTAGCAAAGGAGCTCTTAGGGGACAAGTTCCCTGGTCCAATTTGCGGCACCATATGGGGAGAGGACCTCACTTCTCGATGGTCTCAATTTGCTTGACCCCTTTCTGGAGTGAACTGATTGCTCGGTGAGATACCACTTCCGTTTCTCCTTCCCTAGAGTTCCTGCTGAGCAAGCACCACAACCAGGCCTGGGGTCGGATGTTCCGGATGGACGCTCCGAAGACAGTGATTCAGGTATCCGAGTCAGCCACCTTCTCAGACCTCCTGAGGAGAGAAACGAACCCGGCTTCAGAAACCTAGTGTCCTTCTCAGTCCACTGGGGTCCTGACTCCAACTATGGACACAGTTCTAAATTTTACCCAGGGATACAAAGAAACAGATGGTTAGTTTCCATAAACCACATCCTTAGCAAAACACTGCCTTAGGAGGTAAAGAAGTTAGCATCACCGATAGTCATAAAAATTCATTTTCTGAGAACAATACAAAAATATGTTTTACAGAATAATTTTTATTATTCATTAGAGTATTTTGTATTCTTTGGGGAATACTCTTTTTGTAACACTTAAAACTGTTATATTCATTTTCTTAAAAATCCGGAGAGCATAGAATTTCCCCTCCTTTCATGGACAAGGCTTCCTTCTGAGCCATGAGTGCTAAGATCTTAAACCTTTATAGTCGACAGCTGGTGATACAGGAGTCTCATAGTGCAAGTTTCCAAAAGAGATATTTACTAGTACTCCCCAGGAATGAGGAAATTAACAAAATGCTACTGTTGTATTAAACTGTATGACATTGTTGACGACCCACTGTTTT
>PVIC010030995.1:0-21583 GCA_004025085.1 Thryonomys swinderianus | reverse complement strand
ATTTTTTTTTTTTTTTTTTTTTTTTTTTTGAGACAAGGTCTGGCTTTGTAGTTCAGGCTGGCCCTGAGCTCACTGCGTAGCCCAGGCAAGCCTCGAACTCAGCAATCCTCCTGACTCTGCCTCCCAAGTGTGTTGGGATTACAGGCGTGAGCCACCATGTCCAGCACTGTGGGGTGTGGTACTGATTGCTGGTGGGCATGAGTCACTACACCCCATATTGTTGTATGTGGTCACTGAGGATCGAACCAGGGACCTTGAACTTGCTAGGCAGGTGCTGGAACCACTGAGTTAAATCTCCGGCTCAAACTTGTCATTTCTTTTCTGAAACATTATAGTAGCAGCAGAACCTATGTTGCAGGGCTATTCATAAGGATTGAGATGCATGGAAATGTGTTACAGTATTTGACATTTTTGATGATTTTCAGGTTAACTACTGTTAGTGCTAGTAGCTTTCATCATTGCCACCACTACAAACTAAGAACAGATGAAAGAAAATTTGTGCAAGCCAAGAATTATCCTTGAATTGTAAAGAAACTCTCAACCAAATTCTGTCTCTTTAACTCAGACAATTTCAGCGGGACACTCTTTTTCAAATGATGATGCTTAAACTAATTTTTAAAGCAAGTTCCTTAGATTCAATGACTAAACAAGTACTTTACCAACACAATTATTCTGAAAGTCATTTTTAGGTTGTCTAAGCCAATTGGTAGGAAATGTATTACTTAGTTTTCAACTAACAATAAACCTGTCAACTAATATCTATGAGATGATCACAAGGCTACTACCACTCTTTGCTCTTTGCAAAGCTTCTCTTGTAGAGCTGCATTGAATAAAATGATTTCTTCTGGAAATTTCTAATATAGGTGCTTAAGAATGATTTGTGGTAACAATAAAGCACATTATGCATGTGTTGTGACTCCACTGTATTGACCTTTTTGATGTAATTTTAATGAGAGTTTTTAAAAATGGAAGAAAGTAATAGTAACATAGTGAGCACTAGAGAATTTCTCTTCTGTTTATCTTTTAACTAGAGAAACAGATGAACAAAAACAAAGGCCAAGAAGATCAACCAAGTTTGGAGGTCAGTTACCTGAGTTAAATCCAACTTTCTATCGGTTAATTTAATAATAGGCAGTTAAAGTCAGCCACATATAATTTCCATTTAAAATGAAAATTCTCAGTTTTTAGGAAGAAGTGTGGAGAAATAGATGCAAATTAACTTGTTTTAGTAGAAATAAGTATTTCAATATTTTTAGTAAAAAAATAAAAAAAGAAGCCTGGATAATATCAGTTATCCCCAATAGCTGATCATACCGTGTATCATCCAAATCACTGTATTTGAATGTACAATGAATAGATTTTAATTTTCTTCAAAAAAGCATTTCAAGTGCAGACAAACACTTCCAAGATGACACAATTAAAATCTCTGGAGAATCTTTTCCTTTACCAAAGCAGTGAAAGCATTTGCAAAAATGTTTACAAAGAACATTTGTAAAGTGCTAGAAAGTAACAAAAAGCTTGCTGGAATCCAAAGAATGTTTATTTAAACAAAATAGTCAAATCTCTGTAAAAGAGCAAGTTTTGCAATGTTTAAACTTGACCTTTCGTCATTCCTCACCCTCTAGTTTTACATTAGTCTTGAGGACCAACACAACAGCCTCACAACTGTTGATAGCTGTGAAAACCAACAACCCAGCAGCCACTGGAAGGGACAGAAAGAATCTGGCTCTGTCCTCAAATCCCCATAGCTATAAAACTGTCAGTCTTTGACCTATGTTGCAGCTCTGTGAAAAGCAGCACTAACATAACTTGCTGTTAATAGCACTTAGTCAGAGCACTGCCAGTGCGTATTGTCCTACTGCTATTGGATTTTTTCACAATAATCAGTCACACTTATTCGACCATCCTGGAGCTCAAGGTAGTGATGTTCATAAGAGGAAACAGGACCTTGAACAAAACATATAAAAGAAAAAATCTGGAGAGCAAAATATTTGTAGAAGCCTTTGAATACAGAAGGCAGTGTGATCATTTCATCAAGGTCCAAATTCTTTTTTTTTTTTTTTTTTTTGAGGCAGGGTCTCGCTTTGTAGTTCAGGCTGGCTCTGAGCTCACTATGGAGCCCAGGCAAGCCTCGAACTCAGCAATCCTCCTGCCTCTGCCTCCCGAGTGCTGGGATGACAGGCGTGAGCCACCACGCCCAGCACTGTGGTATGTGCTATTGATTGCTGGTGGGCGCGAGTCTCCACGCCCAGCATTCTATGTGGTTTCTGGGGATCAAACTCAGGACCTTGGGCTTGCGAGGCAGGCACCAGAACCACTGAGCTAACCCTCGGGCCCATCCCAACTCTTAATACTGTTCCAATCTCAATAAAACTTCAACATGAGAATTTGAGGGAAGTATTACTTCATATTAAACATGAACTACCTTTAAGACTCAACCTAGCATAAAATGAGAACCCAATAGTCGTTAACAGGGCCTGGGTATCTGAGGAATTTGGGGAGTTTTTGTTGAATGGTTATGCAGCTTTGCTTATGATAGATAAATTCTAAAGATCTACTTACAACAAAGCAGCTTCTACTAACAATAATGTAATGTGAACTGTAAATTTTATTATGAAGGTAGATGCAGCTTTATGTATTCATAACACAAGAGAAAGTATAAAACCAAAACAAAGAAATAAAAAAAGCAAAGAATGTGCAGAAATTTGGGGTCGTATTATATAATAGTAATGGTATTATAAGTACTTGTATTGTCTAAACTCGTCTCGTTGTATGCACTGAATGTGTGTATCTTTTTGTACTGTATGTCAATCATGTCTTAAAAGAGTTATTTAAGTAAAGATCTATGTTAGATAAATATTTTCTAAAATAGCTTTACTTCATCAAGCTATGCTGCCAAGGTCTTTTGACTGGTAACCAGCCTACCATGGACTGAAGTTATTGAAATGATCAACCAAACTATTTCCTGCTTTTAGTTGTGGGTATGGATATTTTGTCCAGACAACCATAAAGTAAGTAATACAAATGAAATATTAATCAAACATAAAAAGGAATGAAGCACTGATTCTTCATGCAATAAAGATGAGACACAAAAATATGCTAAATGAAGTAAAGCAGACAAAGAACACTACATATTATGTCATTCATATTATAGGAAATATTGAGAATTAGCAAACATACAAAAATGGAGGGTATGTTTGATTAGTGTTGACAGGAGTCTACACACAGGTACAAAGGTAAAAGAAACTGTAAGTAGATTAAAAATGATTGTGATAAGCTCTGAAAATATTTCAAATTAGGAAGTAATGTTTGCATAGCTCTGTGAATACAGTAAAGGTCATGGAAGTGTACAATTTAAATAAGTGAATTATGATAGACAAATAATATCTCAAAATAGTATTTAAATGTGTTTACATTTGCATAAGTTTCTGAAATGGGTGTCATTGACTGAAATCTCATCTTATGCATTTTTAATAAATGATAAGCCACAATATTTAGATATGTGAGATAGTGTGACTTGCTGGAAAACAGACAGGATTTTCATATACAATCATCTTGATTGCAAAACCAATTTATTCTCATGTAAGAAAATCTAAACTTCAGCTTCTCCATTTGTGAACTGGAGACATAATAGCTGCTATCAAGTTTGTTATCAGGCTTCCCCAGGAGGAAAACCACATGACGCGGCCTTTGGAGATCAAAATAGGAGCTCACCACACACTTGCTCACTTTGAATGCCAGCATTTACTAGCTGCTTATTTAGATTCTGCTTCGCACAGCAGAGTCTGGTATACTTTGGCCCCGATCCAGCTGCCAGTGTTTGCAAGTAAATCTTTACTGCGAGGGAGGCCTCATGGTTGCAAGCCGAAAATACTAGCTGACTCTTGAAGCAAAAAAATGTGCTGACCCTCACGGGAGGGTTACAGGATGAAGCAGAAACAGGTAAGCTTAACAGAGTATATAAAACACGATAATTTGTATTTCCATTCTTCTCGTCCCTCTCTAAGCGACATAGCCACAAACATAGGGACTAGAGTTAAATGAACTCATGTTCTTTTCAAAGTACATTTTAGATCCATTTTCAAAGATGACTGATTCTCTCAACACATATTAATAACAGCATATGTAGTTTTTCTATGCAGAAGAAACGTGAGAATATTGGAAGAAACCAGGGAAAGTGGCACAAGAACAATCCCACTGGTAATAAAGGCAGCAAAGAAACACAAACATGATGATTATGGTTTGGACCAAATGAAATGGAAGGTGTAAACAGGTGATGAGATCATGGATAGCTTAGAGAGAGGAAGTTCAAAATCAGATATGCACAGAAAACCCTTTAGGAAATAACATCTGACCTTAAGCTGAAAGCTAAGGAAGAGCTTGTGGTATTTAAAGAATGAATCAGACAAGGTGATTAGAATTTGGTGAAAGAGGAGCAATACCTTCAAAGGTAAAGCCACTGAAATACTAAAGGAACACAGTAAAATATTATAGCCTTGGGAAACTTCGGGGGGGGGTGTTCAAAAACAAATTGCTATAATTTCATATACTGTAGCTTTTGAAAAAATATCACTCTGGATGATGCCGTTTCTTAATAATACATTGTACTTATTTTCTGCACTTTTCTTTTAGGTTTTTCAAAGCTTCTCTTGCTTTATGGTTTGTATTAGTTTGTTCTCTCAAAGAGCCAATTCCCACCCTGCTCAGTGCTGTTTTCATCCCCAAGGTTTGGGGAAAACATTTAATAATGCTTGGACTTTGTGCTAAGACAGAAAGCACTTCGGACAATTCAGAATTGGACTGCTTTGTTGAATCACGCAGATAACATAAAACCATGGAGGCCCTCCCCTCATGACTCCCAGAGTCAATGTCTTATCACTCATGCGGTGTAAATACGAAGCTATGGTGTCATTTCAAACATGCACAACATTTTCACCTTGAAAACAAGGCAGAATTTAACTTGCACTATGCCCTAAAACATGAACTTATCCAACACATTAAAGGTTCACTTATGTCAAACCTTTGAGGGCAGCCCTTCCTCTAAAGCTTCCCGACACTAATTATTCATCTGTTTTGTTACTTTAACTTAGCCCTTCCTGAATGTTCCATAAGCTAAATAATAGCAGTGTAGGCTCTGGGGTCTGACTTCTTTCACTTTCCAGAATGTTTTAAGTTTTAGCAAAGTTGTTGTATGTATTAATGAAGACTCCTTTTTATTGTGGAGTGGCTACTGTCCCACCAACAAACATACTTTCTTGATAAATTCAACCGTTGATGGCTTATGTGGTATTTCCATTTGAAGAGGGTAGGAATACAGCTTGTACAAACATTTGTGCAGAGATTTTCATATGAGCACATGTTTTCATCTGTTATATTAATACCTAACAGTTGGATTGTAAAGTCATAAAATGATTGTGTTTGTTTTGTAAGAAACAGTCTGGTTGTTTTCCAGAATAGCTGTGACATTTTGCCTCCTCATCACAAATGTTTGAATCTGTGAGGTCTCTGAACAGAAGTTCTGTGCTCAAAGACAGTGAGGACTTCAGGCAGTTAAGATGTCAACCTTATAAAACTGATCCGTGGTTCTACACAGCACCAAAGACTTAACTAAGTTGTATGTACACATAGATCAGCTGATTCTAAAATACACACGGACAAGTAAAGGGACAAGAATAACCAAAACACTTTAGAAATTAAGAGAAATTAGAAGTTTAACTACAGTGCTATTAACAAAAGAGTAGGAAAAAGAGTAGTTTCTTAGAATTATCAAATATACAGCCAGATTTCAGGTTCCCCACTTGTTTGCAAGATGCTTCTCTCACATGATGTTTATATGAGAACACAAACAAGTCATCTGCAGTGCAATTGAGAAAATACAAGTAAAGAGCAATACATCACATGAAAATAGACATAAACTTTGACATGATACAACATAGAAGATAATGTTGCAGTCTATGAAAAGAACGGTATGTAATAGCAAAAAGGGAAAAATTCCAGTAAAACAAAGTCACTCAATTGATAATGAATAGTTTACTAAAGAATAGAATTAAGGGAAAGGTTCCCATGAAAATCTCAATAAACTCAGACAGAAATATAATAAAATAAGTCTTAGCAAATGAAACTAAATGATAATTCCCTGAACTAAAAAAATTATACCCGTACAAAACACATTTAGCTAACTTTACAATTACTGGCAACCTTTTTGAAGGCTTATCTGTAATGCCAGAAATGAGATGAGTATCTACCTTTCAACTTTGCTGTTAACACCATATTTACTGATATATACAATATGAAAAGAACATAAATGGCACAATATTGGAAAATGTTCAATAGTGTCTGCACTCCTAGAGGACATGATAGTATACATAGAAACTAAATATATCTCCTACAATTATCAGACTAAGAAGTAAAGCTTCTTCTGGTATCTGATACAAGATCAACAGAAAATTTTTCTTAAACTTGCAACAAATTAAAAATTTAGGTATTAAAACCAGTTTAAGTTTGCAAAAAATAGACAATAAAGTATATAATTATATTTACTGTAATTTGAGTTATATAAAAATTAGAAACAGAATTATTTTAAAATGTAAGAGAACTGTAACAAGACTACATAATTCCATTCAAATAGACATATATAAATGTTTTGTTAATTAGAAAACAATCTTCCTAAAATGTTAGTTCTTTTCAAATTAACTGAAAAATTAGTGTAATCTCAGGGAAAAACTGAACAAAGTCTTTTAAAAATGTAAAATGCTTTGTCTAAAATTCATAGGAAAACCCATATCCCCAGAAATAACCAAAACAATTTTGAGAAAAATAATTTTGAAAGATGTAGGTCAACTATCTTCAGTATTTATTAATACTTAAGAGTACATTTAAAAAGCATATAGTCATAAAAATCAAAATAAATTATAAAACCAGAGTAAAAATCTAGAGTAGAAGCATACAAACATAGTCAATTGTTTTCCCACAAAAATACTAATGAAATTCAATAAGATAAAGATAAATTCTTCAAGAAATACTATTGGTCAACACTAAGAAATAAAATAAGCAAGATCATCTACTTTGCATCTTACTTTTTCATAAATTTTCTCTCCTATTAGTAGATATTTATAATACATTGTAATTTTATTCATTCCAGGAAATTGGTACATGTACATATTACATCTTCATCATTTTATTTCTCCATTCCTTCCCTGTCATTTTCTCCTGCACAAATTATTCCCTTTGGTTTGGACATCTATCTTATTCTGTTGTTATTCTTTATTTATCCTTTGGAATCCTCATATAAGACAAGCCATGCAACATTTAACTTCTCTGTCTAATTTATTTCACTTAATATTATGGTTTCAAACAGTATCCATCTTTGTGCATATAATTCAAATATATCTTTCCTTATGGCTAAGTAGTGCTCCTTTGTATATGTATATAACATTTTATTTATTCATTCTTCTGTTGAGCTGAATGTGGTGGTATATAACCATAATCCTAGCACTCTAGGAGGCTGATGAAGGAGATTGCAAGTTCCAACCCAACTTGGGCAATCTAGCAAGTTAGATAGACCCTGTCTCAAGTCAAACAATTTATAAAGGACAGGGGAAGAAACTCAATGGAAAGATCATAGGTCTAATCTCCAGTACTACTACTACTACTACTACTAATAATAATAATAATAATAAAAATTTGAGTAGATCACAGACCTAAATGCAAAGGCTTAGATAAAAAGTTTTTACAATATAATATGTCTTTGAATAGCAAAACATTGAAACACACACACAAATGCATTGCAACTAAATGAGTAATAATATAAGATAGGTAAGAATCATGGTGATAGATCTTTTGCAAATGAGAAAGGCACTTAGAGACTGGAGGAGGGGGTGGAAAGAACAGAAGGGGAAGTAAAAAGAATTAAGATGTCCTATGCACATGTACTGTCTCCTTACAATGGATGTGATCATTATGTACTATAAACATAGGCCAAAAATTTCAAAGACAAATTGGATATCATTTAAAGAACCACATTCATTGAAGGACATTATAAAATAAAAAGTCAAATCACAAACTTTGAAACGTTTTTACAGTACATATACCTGACAAAAAGTTGTAACTGAGGGTTGAAAGAACAGTCACAAATTAAAAGCAATAAGCAACTAAAAATATTTCAAATAGATAGAGGAAAGGATTTTTAATATTCTCAGCACAAATAAAAATATTTCAACTATGCACATCCTAATTATTCAACATGATTCTAACACATCTCACACATTTATCAAAACATACAACAGGACTTCATGCAATGTAGAACTATTGCACCTCAAGTGAATTATTTAAAATAGGATAATATTTTTAATGAGCATTTTACAAAAGAAGGTATCAGAATACACCTGTAAACAAATACTTAAGATTATTATTTAGGAAAATGCAAATTGAGTTACAATGAGGTGTTGCTGCATCAGAATGACAAACATTAAAACTAATGGGAATTCCAGGTTTAGAAAAAAATATAGATGCATTAAAACTAAGTTTCTTACTTTTAGCATGGTACAACTTTGAGAAAAATGTGTAGCAGTTTCAGGTGAATTTAAACATGTGTCTGTCACGATGTGACAGCAGTGCCTCTTCCACTGGAGCCGAATGCCAGTACACAGACCTCCCAAGATCCATGCAAAGGTGAGCACGACAGTGTCCCTCATGACAGTCTCGAGTTGAAAAGACCCTCAGCTTATGAGACAAAATCTAGAAATAAAATAACAGAAATGATATGGGGAGAATCATGAAAACTTACGTTAAGCAAAAATCCTCCTGGGAATAGAAAATAAGGAGTATACTAGTACTCTATATCATAATGGGAGTGATGATTACTCAACTACAGTCTCGAAATTAGTCTATATATGCGTGAAAGATCTATACTTTTGAATGTGGACATAAATTAACCATAGAAGGAACTGTTTTATTTAACTCAGAGTTATTTCAGCTACATAACTCCAGATTCAAAGTGCTTATCTTCAAACCAGTGTTTATCCGTTTATTTTGACTTCTGAGGTTGTTCTTTAACAAAAGCTTCAAAAGTGGCTTGTGAGATAAATATACTCTGAGTATTTCCATGTTCATGAATATTCTGTGAGAATTTTCATGTTCACTGTGACCTTTACCCAATTAGACATCATTTTGCCGGCTGAGACATTTTTCTCTAGTGTGTTACATACATTACTTTCTGTTATCAGAAATTCCTATTGAAACCTTATGGCAGGCTGGCTTTCTTTTGCTTACCAGGTATCTTTCACCCTATATATATATATAATTTATTCCTTCTTAAAGATATATTTGTACTTAAGCAAAATATCTCATGTTTTTCACTATGTTTCCTTTGTATAATTTATCTCCCTACGGATTAATTTCAAATGTTAATTTGTACTAAAAATGTCTTGGTTTGAAGTATTTGTTCATTTACTTGTTTTGATTTACACTCTTTTGGTCCACAATTTTTTTTTTTCATTTTGTGAGACGCTTTGAAAGAGCTTATACATAAAATCTATTGTCTAGAAAGTATTTTAATTAAAAACATTTTAGTCATTCTTTGTTTTAAAATAATAACAAAATACATTTATTTCCTTTCACATTATTTATTAAAATATTTCCATGACTTTTCTATTTCCATTCATTATTAAATTTTGCCATATTTTTCCTTTATCTTTCTGGATTACTTTTGAGTTCTGATAGGTATTTCTTATCAAATTTAAATTTACTTTAATCATCTTTAGAGTTTCTAAAATGCTATCTCATGGTGTTCTTTTATTCCTTCTCTAGCTGTTTCTGGAAAACTGTGTGTGCTTTTCATCTCTTTTATGAGACTTCCTGGTGAGCCTTCATTCTCTATGGGGACATTTCTCTGTTCATTGTTTCCTTTTCTCGTATAACATTGTCTGAGATTTCATCATACACCACAAGTACATTCTCTTGCTCATGTTCAGTAGGCATAAATTTTCTTCTATTCCCAAAAAAGAAGATGCAAAGGTAAAGAAAATAGCTCCAAGTGCCCATACATCTACGGAAATATTGAAAACTTACACAAAAAAACCCTCAAACTTAACTTTGTCACCACTTTGGAAATAGGAAATATACCACAAACGAATACACACTGAATCAAGAAATACAACAACTTGAAAACAGTAAGAGATAGCTGTAGTCTTTTGGGTTGTCTCTACCCAACACCTGTCCCCAGCTCAGTGGTAGCTTTGAAGCCAACACCTCACACTTTCAGTACAAAACAGTGTTATTTCTGGAACAGCAAGGCAGATCTTATTTACAAAGAATTTTGTTTGACTCCTCTGATCCCTCTGTGGGCTCCCTGAAGAAAAGATGCATGGTGGTTGTCTCAGTAAATAAGTGCTCACTGAGAGCAGAAAAGTATTGAACATTTCTCTAAAGCATTGTAAGGCAAATAAACACCCTGCCACTTCCTAGGGCAAAAATTATAGATCAACACCAAAAGCCTGGGAGGGAAATCTGTTTGGGAGAACATTTCTTCAAGATATTGGGACATGGAAAGACATGCAAGCACACTAGAAAACTGGGAAAACCATATTTATACGCAGGAAAGGATGCATGCTCAGAATAGACCTCAGAAGAATCTATATTTTTATCTCTTGTTGGGGTGAAATTTTGGTTCAAAGACAAGTGGAAGTTGTAAATCTGAAAAATGGGATAATTTTATTTTTTTTCTTTATAGTCTGTCTTGTCACATGATATTCTATGAAAACTGGTTAGAATTTGCTGAACTTCTGATGAAGAGCAGAGATGTCAGAGACCACAGGGAACAACAATACAAATTTAGAAATCTAGTTAATAAATATTCCTAAACAACAACAGCCTAAAACCGGCAAAAATATCTACATTGAAATTTTCAAAATGTTTTTTTTCAACAAAAAATAAGACAATGAAGTCCAGTCCATGCATGCAAAAATTGAAGAGACACTGCCCCTCATGAATCACACCCATTTGATTTATCTGAGAAAGATTTAAGATAAGATGCATTGATAAGATCTGCTAGCTAAAGGACTTTATATGTAAAAAGCTAAAGAGAATTATCAGGATAATAGTATATGAGAAGATAGAGAAAAACAATAGTAATAGGCAAATATTTAGGGATATACATTTTTTATTGACAGAAAAGGCTTTCGGACTCATTTCCTACATGGTGGTAACACCAATGGTGCCATGTAGACCTCCTTTGAAAGCAATATCAAAATTTTGAAAAAGAAAACAAATTTATCCTGAAATTAAAACATGATTTAAGGGAATCGTATACCCTGAGAGTGTTAAAAGAGCAGATATGATTAGGCAGAATAAAGAATTAGTGAACTAGAGAATGAGACCATTGAATCTCTCTTGTCTGAGGAGGAGAAAGAAGAAAAAAAGAACAAAGACTAATAGATGGAAGCTGAAGTATCTGGGATGTCACCAAGTGAACTGAATACACATGATGCCCATGTAAGAAGGAAAGAAAAGTCAAAAGGGAAAAGGTATATTTGAAAATATAATGGCCTAGAAGTAAAATTTTATAAAAGTCTTATTAGTCAGTATTTCCACTGTTGGAGATAAAAAGGACACAACACTTGCAAAGGAGAGGAGAGATTCATTTATGGCCTATAGTTTCAGAGTTTGGTTCCTACATCCCCAATGTGTGTTGGATCAAAAGTGCTCAGTTCAGGGTGGTTAGAAGTAGAGCAAGAGACAGGACCAGAGAAGAAGTAGCCAGGGACGAGACAGTTCCCAAAGTTGTACCTACATGACCACCAGAGTCACACTCAGAAAAGTGTTCTGCTCATCTCCTAAGTGCCTCTTAATCCAATTGTGTTGACCATTAAGATCACAATAGTCAAAACCAGGAAGCAGCCTATATATTCATCAATCAAAAATGGATAAAGGGGGCTGGAGGGTTAGCTCAGTGGTTCCGGCGCCTGCCTTGCAAGCGCAAGGACCTGAGTTCGATCCCCGGTTACCACATATAATGCTGGGCGTGGTGGCTCACGCCAGTAATCCCAGCACTCGGGAGGCAGAGACGGGAGGATTGCTGAGTTCGCGGCGGCTTGCCTGGGCACCATAGTGAGCTCAGGGCCAGCCTGAACTACAAAGCGAGACCCTGTCTCCAAAAAGCAAAAACAAAAACAAAAAAAATGGATAAAGAAAATATGGTATCTATGTACAATGACATCTATAATATCTGTCATAATGAAGGACAAAGTTGAGTCATCTATAAGGAAATGGATGCACCCCAGACCATTATGTTAAGAGAAATAAATCAGCCTCATGTACCTAACTGTTGCATGGATTCTCTTATGTGAGAAACCTAAAATGTAGATAAAGAACAAAATGAAAGGTAATGGAAAACCAAGATAGATCTTTACCGTACAGAACTAGAACCAAGAGATGAAGGAAGGAAGAAGGAGGATGGGAAATGAGATGCAGAAAGGGGAATCGTGATGTTTTGTGTACACATATCATGCCTGTATGAGAGCATCACTATATCTTACAAACTGTACAAAATAGATTTACCAAAGGGGTCCAGCAGATGAACGGAGAAGAGAAAGATATAAGAAAGGGATTGTGACATATCTTGTATATGAATTAACTTCTCAGGATGAGTGTAGTCAATCTGTAAAAGAAACATGCACTAACAACAATTCCAACACCATGGGAGCTATCAATATACACACTTCAGATTAAGGGGCTTTCAGAGAGATAAACCCAAGGAGTTCTATATCAGGCACATTACAATCAGATGGTCAAGCATCAAGGCTGAGTCTTGGTATCTACAGAAAAGATGCATGTCACCACTTCCAAGGTATCCTTGATAAGATTAGCAGCATTGTTCTCATCCCAAATAGTGGAATACAGAAGGCACTATGGAACTAAAATCATTAACTTCATTATCAGCAAAATTCTCCTTCAAAAATGGAAGAGAATTTATGACATTTCTATATATGAGAAAAAAAAATTGTTGAGATAAATAATTCCTACTAGTTCTGCCTATGATAAATGCTAATGGGAGTTCTTTTTAGGCTGAAATAGAAAGACACTATGCCAGAATTTGGAGCCATATGGAGAAATGAATAATTGTGGTAAAAGAAACTAATTGATAAACATAAAACTAATGCCCCGATAATGTTGGTTTGGCACACACTATATTTACTACATGATGTGAACTATAATGCATAATGCACATAGATAATATTTATAGATCTATGTTAATGGGTACACAAAATACAAACATATTATTTGTAAAAATCACCGTGTTAAAGAAGGAGAAAGAACTGTGTAGGAACAGAGCTTTTGAAGTTATTGAAACTTAGTTGACATAAAAGCAAAATATACCATTATAAATTTAGGGTGTGAACAGTAATCTCCAAGGTCATGGCAAATTGAATGTATAAAGATATCCACAAATGATGTAAAAAGAGAATCAAAGTGGAATATTATAAATGACCAGTGTAATACAAGATATAACAGTAAAGGAGGAAGTGAGAAACCCTCAGGTATAAGACATACCAAAAATGCATAGGAAAATGTTAGAAATATGCTCGTCCTCTCTGTTCTGCTCTGTTCCTTTGTCCCTCTTTGCTTTGATTTACTGCTTACCTTTTCTTTGTAATTGCTGCCCTTCTCAATTTCGTTTCTACCTCTAGTAGTTTCTTTCAACTGTGGATTTTTTTCTTAGTTTTGGACAGTTTTTTTTTTTTTTTAACATTCGTATAACACGAGGTGCTCTAGTACCATATGATATTCTTCTACTCTCTTCTATGAATCGGGACTTGTGAACTCCTGGTCATTGTTAGCTGCGTGTCTTTTTTTCAGTTTGTTGACCATTCTATTACTCACTGTGTTGGACACATTACTCTTCCTCCTTTTGCAATGCTGCTCTTATCACAGTTCACCATCGTGTAATTATTCTCATACTCTCTTTTTTAACTAATGGTAAATCTTATACCCCACTTACATATGAACTTTGCTTGTGGCTATTAAGGGTGTCTGAAAATGTTATTCTTCTGTGCATGGTGATTTACTAAACACATACACAAACACAAAATTGTCTTTTGTTCTCTTCCTAGTAAAGTCTTTTCCTTCAGACTTCTTACTTAGAAATAGTTTTTTTTCTATAAAATGGAGTATCACTCTACCTTAAAGAATGATAAGTTTGAGTCATTTATACTCAAATGGACGTATTTTGAGGACACACTTATGAGTGAAATAAATAGTCACAGATGTGTAAATATCATATGTGTTCTCTGGTATAAGAAATTGAAGATTTAATAAGTTCTAGAATGTATGATGGATATTGTGAAATAGAAACTATGCAAAGGAAATATGGTGGAGGAGTGATTAATGAGGGATACACAAAATGTTATGGTAATAAAAAAGGGAAACAAAGCTTATGTATTTAGGGGGTGGGGGTTGTGGGACAGGTAGGGGAATGGGAATAAATAGAATTAAATTGTGTCATATACTGATACAAATTCCAAATATTAAGTGTGATCATTATGTATATACAATGTACCAATAAAGGTAAAAATTAGAAAAAAAAGAAATAGATTATTTTAACTGAAGAGAAGGCTATGTTAGACCACTGGTGAAAATACAAAATCAGTGTAGTGGCAATAGTCATTGAAAGAAAACAATTGATCTTTCACGTGACTATGCTACAAATTGTCACGGCTTACGTCCAGATGTCCCCCGAAAGCCTTACGTGGTAAAAAGTGGAGCAGTTCCGAGGTGGATCTAGAATGTGTGATGCCAGGATCAAGTTTGTGTGATTACTAAATCAGTCCACTGGTTGGCTTAGCCCAATGTGGGGTGTGAGCAATGGGAAGGTCCAGGCTGGATGTAAGTGGTACCTACCCTCATGGCATGAAGCTTGGCTAGACTATGGGAGACGAGAGAGGGCTGCTGCTGCCGCTTGCTGCTTCTGATGCCTCTTGCCTTCCACTTTCCACCTGTGAACGGGTTTTGTTTCTCCGCTGTGGCGCCTCTCTTCCTTGTGCCACCTTACCTTGGAACCGGGCAATGATGGACTGCGAGCCAAAATGAACCTTTTTTCTTCAACTGTAGATGTTGGGGATTTTGTTTCATCGATGAGAAAAGCAGCTAAGACACTAAGGGGCCTTTAAACTGTGAAATGAAGTTTTCGTAATAGGATATACACCCCTCCAATAGTCACCTACACTTTCTGTTTTCTTAGTTCAGTGTACATTTGCATAAAGGGCTTTTTAACTGACAGCTAAATTCGGGAATAATGTTGAAATCTTAGTTATGAATGCATTTGTCCCTCACTCAGATTTCCCACTGGTAGCTTAATTCATGCCTCAGTAGTTTATTTAACACTTTTTGTTCTTAAAACACATTGTCATCTCTTTGAAACTATTGTTGTAGTTGTTCAGTGAGTTCTGGCATGAATAATTTGACGTATTCAGCAGCTCTGTGTAAAGAAAGGACTGTTTAAGGTCTTTTCTTCTTTAGAGGCATAATGTGTGTCAGAGGGGAATTAGAAAGGAATTACCATTGTTTAATGAATACTAAAGTTAAAAAGGATTAAATATCTTTACAAATAGCCAGATCCCAGGGGTCTCCTGAGTTTAAAGATTGTGCAAGTTAATTATATACTGTAATTAAATTATCTTAATTCAATTTCAAACTTTGTTTCATGAATAGAAAATATTCTCTCTTATGAAGAGGGAAACCTTTCTTTCAGCCCAATCTCTTCTGGGATAGAAAGGAATTTGTCTTTTAAACACGAACAAAAGTGACAACATTTTTCACATAAAAACTAAGCACATTCCCTGTTTTGATCTCTTCCATTCTGTCAATTTTCAGATTAAATTCAATACGCGTAAGTCTTGTCTTTGGCATAAAGTTGAATTTAGCCTTTTAAAATTTGGTACACTGTAAATATTCACTAACTATATAATATATCTGATGTATTTGTTTTTTGCAGTGTTCTTATCATTTAGGAAGGGGCAGTTTCAAGTCAGTGTTAGAGTTTGCAAAATAACTAAATCGTTTTCATTTTGCCATTTTAATTGTTAACTGAGAATAAAAAGGCATTGATATATAGTAGAATGACTGAAGAAAGGTGTGAGTGAATGTTCAAACCCACTAGCTGCCCACACAGGGTAAAATATCTCTTCTTTCTCAATGTCACTTCTCTCACTTGCAAAATAATAGTGGCCTTAAAGGAATTCCGAGAGTCCTTCTCAGCTCTAACACTCACAAGACCTTAACAACGATAATAATGGGGAAAGGGAAGCTATTTTAACTGTATTTTATAGATGATGAAATTGTACTTTAATTTTAGACCTGCTCACGGTGGAATATCTAGGGAATGAAAATATAGGCGTCTGTCCCAGAACTCTCAGGAACTCAGTTCATTTTTATTGGGTTGTAAGACACTACACACTGCTGTGAGTAATTTCAGTTTTACTACTCACTTCTGTTCAGTCATCAATATAAAAAAAAATAGTTGTTATTTTTTTCTCTTTTAATTTTTCTATTAGTTTATTTGTCCAGTATTTAGTAATGGCATTCATCTTTGGGATTTGGTACATGTACATAACACATCTTAATTCTTTTGGCATTCCCTTGGTAGTCTTTTCTGTGACTGACTTTCCGTTGTAGCTTCCTATGTGGAAGCCAAAAGTCAAAGATAGACAAGAGACCACTGTGAGTACTTAAAAGATGAGAACCACTGAAATCAGTGCCTGAGAAACTAAAAGCCCTTCAATGAGGGATTTAAATTCTATAAATCCATCTTGTGAGGAGTTCAAAGCAAAATAAATAGAGAATGAATGAGGTCATGACTGTGGATAGACAAACACTCCAATTTCTGAAAGATCTTCAGAGACTAAATACCATCACTCTATTCTGGACTGATGCTTTTTTGGGCACAAACATTGTTTGGAACACTGACGTATTTACATGTGTTTCTCTTTTCTGCTAGACATTAATTCTTTTGTAAGAGAGACTATATTTATAGATTTCTGAGTGCTTGACAACTAGCCCAATGACTGGCATTTAGCAGACTGAATGGTTTAATGTATGCATTTATGGATGCTGTGGAAAATAATTCATTTTCATCAACAACAGCAGCAGAAGTATCTATCATGTACTCAAACCATGGCTATTAATGAGTACTGTATGGCAGGTATTCTTATAGGTGGTACAATGAAAAAAAACAAGAAAATAATATCTTCCCTCATGGAGGTTACAGTGTAAAAAGGATACACATACACAATAAAAGAGCAAACATAGAGAAAAATAAAGCTGGAACAAGGGACTGGGAGAGCAAAATATGCTATTGCATCACTAATCAGAGAGATCATCAAAGACTTCTTTGAAATGATTCAATCGAAAGAGATCAGAAACACTTGCAAGCATCCTACTAGAAACTGTGTTTTAGTTTGAGTTGCTATAACTGCCACAAATTGCAGCTGAAAGGTTAGAAATATATTTTGTCACGGACAGAAGACTCGAATTCTGGGATCAAGGAATTATTAGGACTGACTCCTTCTCAGAACGGAGAAAGGAAGGTTTGATTCATGTTCCTTCCTTAGCTTATAAATAGCGTTCTAACATACCATTTTCCATCTACGCACATCTCTGTGTCCAAATTTCCTCTTTTTTTAAGTCCCATCAGTTGTATTGGGTTGGGGGCTTCCTCTAATGATGTCATTTAAACTTTGTTTCTGCTGTAAAGGACCTTATTTCTAAACAGATCACACCTTGTGTACTGGGGTACTGAAGTTAAGACTTTAATATAGGAATCTGTTAAAAAGAGAATTATTCAATGTCTATTTGTGTATTTTCTTCAGTGTTACTCTTGCCATTCTCAGTTTTTTAAATGTGAAAACATTATAATTCCAAATATTTAAAGACACAGACATGGTAAACTATAAAAACATAGCTAAGAAGTCTCATCCTGAATTAATTTTTCAGAATTTGTATTTATTTTATTTTACTTAACTATTTTATTTATTTTATTTTATTAATTTTCCCTTTTAAAACTTCCTATCCCATTGTCCAATATATGATCCTTTTTATACTCTTGCCTACTCCTGAAAAGTTGCTCTAAAGCAAGATCAATGGATACCTACTAAGCTTCTTAGTGAATTTAAAATATATTTCTGGCATACACACTGTGTATTAGCCATTGCATTTATTAGTGATTCAGTGATGAAAACTAGAAAAGAAAAACAAGCCTGTTTTTAGAAACCTTATACTTTATCATAGAAGATAATGAGTTATATTTATAAATTGGAAATTGAAAATTAAGATAATTTCTCTGAAAGCAAGAAATGATTACATAAGAGATCATAACACAAGAATTTGATCTAGATTGGAATATGAAAATTCTTCTTTGATTAAAAAGTTCATATCTACATTTTACTGTAAATAGTACTAGGGAAAGGTACACTAGTGAATATCAGTTTGGCAAAACAATGTTCTAGATTGATAGAGAACAGAAGAATATAAAGAAGAACAATAAAGAAGAACTTGAGTTTTGTGACCTATTACAGGGTTACAGAAATGAAATCGTATTGTTCTGGCGTAAAAACCTAAAAGAAGAAAGTAGAAATCCCAGATATACATCTATACTTTTGCATCAGACTCATTCTCAACAAGACACTGAAAGGTAAATACTGAAGGAATGACAGCCTCTTCAATAGATGGTGCTGAGAAAATGAGATATTCATATGCAGAAGACTGAAACTTGTCTTGGCCTTCTAATTCTATACAGAAATGAGCTCATAAAGGATGTACTTCATTTAGACATATAGATATATGGATATATAAAGAGAACAGTACCTTGATTTAGGAGCATAATTCCTTTCACAGTTCTGGGGAAAATGGCCATGGTCATGTGTGTGACCCAATGAGGAGTTTGCCAATAAAAGCAAAATTTCCCCAAACGTTCTGAACCGAGCCATTATTCTGTGTACACAGGTGTGTGTGTGTGTGTGTGTGTGTGTGTGTGTGTGTGTGTGTTTGTGTGTACGTATATATATTTGACTTGAAAGTATGAAAATACAAGAAGACACTACAGGTAAAATCAGTTTAAGACATTAGAATAAGTGCAGGTTTAGTTTTTACTTTTTTGAGATCTCCAAACCACGGGCACCCAAAGCAGAAATAGACAAAGAGATTATATCAAATCAATTGAAATCTGCATAAAATCAAGCAGGGAATGGAATTAAGAGACAACCCATAGAACCAAGTCGAACTATTTTCAAATACTTCTTAAGATGAAAAATAATATCCAGAACATGTCAGGGACACAAAATAATAGCATAAAAATATGCAACAGAATTGGAAAGATGAATGAATAACTTGAATGGGAATTTTTCAAGAAAAAAAGTACCAGGGAAGAAAATTCTCACCACTATTAGCTATCAGAGAAATGCACATTAAAACCACAGTGAAGGACCGGAAATTTAGCTCAGTGGTTTCAGTGCTTACTTAGCAAGCACAAGGCCCCTGGTTTGATCCCTGGTAACCACATACAATAATACTGGTTGTGGTGACTCACGCCCACCAGCCATCAGTACCACATACCACCATGCTGAGTATGGCAGCTCATGCTTTTAATTCCAGCACTCAGAAGGCAGAGGCAGGAGGACTGCTGAGTTCAAAACTTGCTGGGCTACATAGTGAGCTCTGGGTCAGCCTGAACTACAAAGCGAGAGCCTTTCTCAACAAATAAACAAACAAAAACAGTGAAATGTCAGCCCACCCCTATCAGAATGGTTACTGTCAAAACAAAAAGCAGCAGATTCTGACTAGGGAATTGAGAAAAGGGAATTGTTATACACTATGAGTGGGACGGAAATTAATAAAACCAGAGCTAAGATGAGCACGGAGGTGCCTCAGAAACTGTATACTGAGTTGTCACCTGATCCCCTTAAGTAACTTCTAAGTATTGATACAAGGGAGAGAAAATTAGCATTTCAGAGAGACAGTTTAACATCTATGATTATTGCTAAACTAGTACAATAGAAGACTAATGATATCAACCTAGGCACCCATGAGAAAATGGAAAACTGCATAATGAAAACATGATTTATACACACACAAATACATGCAAAGTGGAATGATAGCCAACCAAAAGTAAATCTTGTTGTCTCTGCTAGATGGTCCAAAAATGAAGAACATTTTGTTCATTGAAATAATCGAGACAGACATGGGAACCACAAAATGAATCTGAACGTGAAATAGTACTAGAGATTTAGAAGGATAGGAGGAAGAGGGGATAAAAGAATATTGCATTAAAAAGTACAGAACTACAGACAAGAAGAATATGTCCTAGCGTTCTACAGTGGAGTAACGTGACTACAGTTCACAGTAATATATTATATATTTTATGAAAATTAGAAAAGGAATTTGAAGTTTTCAAACATAACAACATGGTAAGAAAATGTTACCTTGATTTGATTAGTGTAATCTGTGTAAATGCATTGAAAGAGCACACTGCACTGCGCACATATGAACATTTTTATGTATTTGTTAAAACCAAAATATTAAAAAATGTGAAAAAGAATGAATCCAGAATAGTAAAAAACACATACTGATAGAATTAGAGAGAAGGTGTTGTAAGGGAATATCAGAAGACAAGGTTTCATGCTACAAGGAAAGTTTGTAATATTTTCCTTTAAAGAATGAGATTTTAAGAAGGTTTGGAAGGCTATGGAAATAGTAATGGATAAAGAAACTATATAATGTTACATGAATTGCTTGAAAGAGTGTAGAAATAGCAGGGGATGGAGAAAATTGTACAGATTTAAGAAATATTTAAGAGGTAAAATAGAAGTAATCTTCTAATGTAAGAATGATAAGAAGGCCAAAGATGATTCACATTTTTCCAACCTCAGATAACGCATAGATGGATAACATTCACAAAGTTGAATCCGCGAAGAGGATCATCGTAAACAGTGAATACACTCTGAAATGCAGCCCAGGAGATGCTGGATTTAAAAGGCTATCAAGAAAGCGCTGGACACAGCGGTACACAGCTAAAGTACAAGACCCGTTCCTGAGACATGAAGTGGGGATTGTCAGCCTAGAGATTTTAATCAAAGCAGAAGAAAAACCTGTTGAGTTTACCATTCTCTGGCTCATGTTTGAAAAAGATTTGGGGAAGAGTGAACCTGTAGCAAAGTAGAGAGATCCCCAATTCAGAGTCAGGACATGAGAGCCCTAAGTAGAAGTCCACTAATCTTACTTGTTTTCTATGAGACCTTACTTCATACAAGTGAAGGATAAAACTCAGTATCAAGACTCTCAGCCCAACTTACTATGCTTATGTGCATAATTATGCATATTATTAAATCTACATATGAATAAATATGCATATCACTCATCAACTTAGTACGCAGTTCAGGGAGGAAAAATGTCTGCTTTTGCACTAGATTAGAAAAGGAACACTCGGGAGGCAGAGACAGGAGGATTGCTGAGTTCGCAGCAGCTTGCCTGGGCACCATAGTGAGCTCAGGGCCAGCCTGAACTACAAAGCGAGACCCTGTCTCAAAAGCAAAAAAAA
>PVIC010030994.1:0-21613 GCA_004025085.1 Thryonomys swinderianus | reverse complement strand
AAAAAAATATTATAAAGCTAGTGGCTTCTCTTTTTGTTAATGCATTTCCGTCTGTACCTTTAAAGCAGTGGAAAAGACAGAAAGGTGCCCAGAATTGCTGCACTGTGTTGGGGATGTAAACACAGAAGTTAGCTGTAAGCTCATCCAGCCAGAAACAGTCTTCACTATGGTCAACACCATCCTGTTATGCCAAGTACAATAGGTTTGCCACTTTAATATCATCCAAACGAATGTGCTTGGCATTTGAGATGAAAATATTAAGGATGTAAGGCTGAGAGATAGGGATGTAGCTCAGCAGCACAGCATCTGCCTTGCAAGTGCAAAGTCCTGGTTTTAATCTGTGACACCAATAACAAGCAAACAAATAATACGAGACAAACAAATAAAGCTTAAAGCTGTCTTTCACTTTCCTTTTAGCAATATTTTTCATTCTATTTCTCCTTCTTTCTGTGAGAATAACCAAAGAGACGGCATCTTTTTTCTCCCATCTGGAGATTCACAGACAGGCTGAGACCAAATAGAGCATTTGCCAATCAGTACCTTGGGCCAATAATTTCCTTACAGGGTCAGGCCATGAAAAATAGGTGAGAGAAGGGCATAAAAAAAAAAACAGAAACCAGGATTGTGGCTCGGTGGCACCACGCCTGTCTGGCAAGCGCAAGGTCCTGAACTCAATCCCTGGAACCACAAAAATTAAAAAAAAAATTAAAAACCCACAACACAATCAAGGATTCATTCCTGGATGTGGATATGATATGCAGAACTCAGACAGGAAGTATCTGGATCTGGTTTGAAATAGGCTGAATCAGGACTATCTCTTTCAGCATTTCTAAAGAAAACAATCTCTCTCCCTCCCTCCCTCCTTCCCTTCCTTCCCTCCTTTCCTCTCTCCTTCCCTCCCTCAATCTCTCAGCTCTCAGCTCTCCATTTCTGATGATACCATCGTGGAGAAGGCAAGTGCTAAGAAAAGTCAAACTTGTTAGTGTTTC
Source organism: Thryonomys swinderianus (assembly GCA_004025085.1). NCBI lineage: Eukaryota > Metazoa > Chordata > Mammalia > Rodentia > Thryonomyidae > Thryonomys > Thryonomys swinderianus. The sequence continues at coordinate 20,624 of PVIC010030994.1, read as the reverse complement.
TGGTGATATTTCCTTAATCTCATTCACAGTGATTATTTTTCCTGCCATGGGAGGAAACAAAGTTTAAGGCATACTTTACTCACACAGAAAACCAAATTAAAAGGAAAAAGAATTTTACAACATTCACTGTGTACTTTAGATTGAGGCACTTAGGAAACAAGAGGGACCTAGGCATTGTTGTAACTCAGACTCTGCTCGCCCATGAGGGGAAAGCCCTAGAAGATAATATGGTCGCAAGAAGGAAGAAATATTGATGTCACTTGAATCCAAACCAATCTCAACCTGTCACCTTGAACTTTTGTAGAAAAGTTAACTTTCTGTTCTTTGAATCTATAAATGTGCAGGATATATTTTTGTAAGAGCAACTATACCTTCCCTAAGTAACATAAAGTAGTGAGGTAAGGATGGGAAATAAAACCATAGTGTACTCTTTTCTCTAAAGGAAGCTGACTGGAGATTTAAAAAAAGGAAATACTAGAGAAGTATTTTATAATGATCAGAAGAGTCAGAGATACAAAGAAAATATGGTAGATAATTCATGACAGCCATGAATTTTTATCTATCCTTTGAAACATCTATACCGTACAATTGAGAAATTTTTGAAGCATCTTCTTGAAAATAGTTTCTTGTTACACTGGATGCTTCCAGATTACTCCTCTTCATTTAACACCATTTAACCAGTTCAGTCCTTAGACTCCTTATTTATTTGAATCAATAGTTTCTACCCTTTATTTACTTAGCTGTAGTAAAATAATCATATATTTAAATATCTGTAACCATTTTAGATGCCTGTGGGTTTGTTGATAGCTTTATATATGGATATTTTGCAGCAATTTAGTATTTCTGCATATAAAGAAACAAATGAATAAAAATGTGAAAACCAAGACAAGCTAAACAGTACCAGTAAAATGTCTTTATCTTTCATACATATATACAGTATGTGTGTACACGCTCATGCAGGCACATTAAAATGTTTCATTAAGAGATTGAAAAGTCAAACACCAGACAGAAGGATATCATAAAAATGAGACCTGTTGGCTCAAAAACAGGATTATTAAAGGTCAGACTTAGTGCCAGATAGAAGAGTACACCATGGCCGTGTGGCATCAGAGGATCGCGGTTTGTCTTTCCCATGTGTATTGGTTCTGTTCTTCTGAGACTGTCATTATTGTAACACTGCATGAGCTCATGTCTTTCCTGATATTATCAAAGTCCTACTTTTACTTTTCTGCACTTTCTGTGCTTATTCCTACCCCTCCATCAATAAGTGCAATCAGAGTGCAGCACATTGGCCCAGGCCCATGTCATACAGCCCACACCCAGAGCTGTAAGTGGACACACTCTACCTGAGTGGACTGAGAGAGGGAAAACTACATCACAAGCAAATACAGACTGTTACTCAAAAAAAGAGAAACAAATTGCAATTGCCCACTACAATTCCTCTTCTTGTGTGCCTACCATTTGTATATAATTTTTATGACACTGTATATTTCTTTAATGTGTGTGTGTATATATATATATACATATATATACATACATATATATATATATATATATATATATATATATATATATATATATGGTTCAATCTCCAGAAATAAGAAATGAATTCTCATTTGATAGCTGCACTCAACTTCAGGCTCTATATTTTTGAGTGAAAAAAGCCTCAAACCAGGTGCAGAATACATCCAGTATTCAGTGATGGAGAGAGAAGAATAGCCACAAACTTATGGAAGTAAAATGGGAAACATCAGCTGTCAGTACTTTGATATACACACCAAGTTCTGCTTTGTTTACTTGTGTCTGTGTACACAATCTGGAACAGAGTATGTAGTACATGTTGAATGAATGAATGGATAATGGATATATAGTTGAATACACAACAAAGACCTCTTGTCTGAGCTTTAGAAAAGTCTCTTGCTCACCTTGCCTATGTGTTCCACTCTTTCTAGAGAGTAATTCCATTACTTAATGTATTAGTGAGCTTTTGCATTACTGGAACCTATGACAGCCATGAAGCAAGAATATAATCTTCCAGTTCACTCTACCATTGACTCACCTTCGGCCCAGCTCCACCTTCTAACAGCACATTCAGCTACTGAGCTTACAAATAAATGAATACACTGATGAGTTTGATATATCCAGCCACCCTTCAAACATATGAGACTTCTAAGGGATTACATTTGACATTTCAACTGAAATTCTCTGCCCTTAGGGCCAACCTTTCTGGTTTTAATACAGTGTTCTGGGTCTATTGTCTTTTACAGGCGTATCTTAGCATGCCATTGCTTTAAATGTTTCTCTTATTAGATTATTTTGTTTGATCTTGTTGATGACATTTCTCAGTTCTGAGGGTTTTCTTAGAGACTAAACATTCACACACAATTTCTATAATGAATTGTCTGGCTCCTTATTGAGAAATGCTGCAGATACTATCTAGTTCCAAAAACTGAATTCCCATAAGCTGGTATCCAGGACAGTTGTCTAGATAGGTCATGATGCTTGAATTGGAATTTGAGAACTTCTTTTCTCAGTATCAGGATTAGGGCACTATTGATCCTTGAAGTCCTCCTCTTACTGACTTTCATCTTTGTATAGATGAGGAGAAACAGAAAGTAGTAATTGAGGAATGAGAGAGTTAGTCATCAGGCACTCAGACAGCAACATTAGTAATGTAGGTAACCATCTTGTCATGGAGAGAACAGGTGTTGCTTGACGGTGATCTGAAAGTAAGTTTGCTCCACCTTCTTATGGTCTTCAGAGATAGTCTGTCCTTTGCTTATTGGGATTCTGCTAATTTTTGATTGGAACAGAGAATAAGCTTTTCCAACTCACAAGTCTCTACTTTTTAATCTATTGGTTTTATGTAGGAGAATATTCATCAGCAAAATTGTACCTTCCTTCTCTAATTTCAGATAAGGGAGCTTCAAAATATGCTTGTCTAATTTTAGGGGGACCTTCACAGTTCCTTCTAACAAGCCACAAAGAGTATTTCATGTATTGCAGTATCCTAAAAGTCCTCTACTGAATTCCCTAATGTGACAATATCTGTAGACATACAATCTATGGCAGTTCATCTTGTCAACTTGATTGAATTAAGAGACTCCTAGAAAGGTGATTGAATTATAGGACTGTATTCTTATCCGTGGGTCAATCTACTGATGTTCATAACTGGATGTGCTGCTAGATAGCAGGGCTTAGTTGGGGAGGGTCACTGGGGTGTGTCTTAGGAATGTCCATCTTTTGTAGACATTCTTTCCCTAGTCACTGCTTTCTGGCCACCAAAATGTGAGCAGCTTTACTCTGCCATCCCTTTTTGCCATAAAGTATCTGCCTTGGAGTCACCCAACCATGGACTGAACCCTCTGAAACTGTTATCCAAATTAAACTTCTCCTCCTTTAAGTTGTTGATATCGAGTCTTTTCTACCAGTAACTGGAAAGCTGACCAATACACGGCCTAAGTTCTGAGATAAGACCATTTAAAATACAGGTACATCACTGAATAATTTGAATCACTGACTTGGGCACTGTGAATAAAAATTATACAGTGTATCCTACTCTATTTTTTTCAGCCTATCAGTTTTATAGTCTATCATTTAATTTTTCTATTGTATGATTTTTTATGTTTGCAAACACTGTGGACTGAAAAGAATAGTACTAGTGAGAAGTTGTAAACAAAAATTGACTCTTCAGAGGTAATGCTGCCAGGGTTACCTCAAAAGTGACCTGAAAGGTGATTAGGGAAAAATATCTACTTAGGTTATTTAGTCTCATTTTCAAATACCATTTTTGTGATAGTTTACTGTTCCACAAATATTGTTCTACCCTTTCTCGTGTAAGTGAAGTTTGTCTTCTTGATTCACTGATGCTAGATGTCATCATATGTTTTTCTATCAGCAATGGAATGTGAATTGACATGACATAAATATTTCTTCGATGAGCTTATGTACTTTAGCTTGGCTTGTGTGCTTTGGGAATCCACCATAAGAAGCACATACTAGGGCCGGAGGGTTAGCTCAGTGGTTCCGGCACCGGCCTCGCAAGCACAAGGTCCTGAGTTTGATCCCCGGTAACCACATATAATGTTGGGTGTGGAGACACGCCCACCAACAATCAACACCGCATACCACAATGCCAGACGTGGTGGCTCACGCCTGTAATCCCAGCACTCGGGAGGCAGGGACAGGAGGATTGCTGAGTTCGCAGCGGCTTGCCTGGGCAGCATAGTGAGCTCAGGGCCAGCCTGAACTACAAAGCAAGACCCTGTCTCAAGAAGCACAAAAAAAAAAAAAAAAGAAAGAAGAAGCACATACTACAGATGGAGCTTCCCATTTCAGCTTGGGCACTAGAATGAGCACCCAACAGGCTTCAGTCCAGCTCATAAGCCAAAGCTAAACCAAAGGATGAGTTGATTCTACTTCAGCTAAAGTGCAAGTCATTCTGCAGAACTGTGCCTAACAGAACAATGTGCTTTTGTAATGTGCTGGTGAGCTTTGAAATTTTTTCTTAGGCAGCATGGTTTTGTCAATAACTCATTAAGATAGTCCACAGTAAGTGTCGGGCGTGGTGGCTCACACCTGTAATCCCAGCACTCAGGAGGCAGAGACAGGAGGATTGCTGATTTTGAGGCTTGCCTGGGCTACAGAGTGAGCTCAGAGCCAGCCTGAACTGCAAAGCGAGACCCTGTCTCAAAAAAAAAAAAAAAGATAGTCCACAGTAGCTTGTCTAGTATTTATTAAAATTAAAAATTCATTACAATATGGATAAAATATTGTTTTGAAATGGCTTTACAAATCAAGAATACCATTCTAATTTAGATTGTTTACTTTTGGGTGGACCAATAAGGATTTACTGGATAATGTAATTTCTCCACTTCAAGGTAAACAATTTTTCACATTTTAATATTTCTGAAACCAGCATGTTCTATGCAGTTAATGTCCGTGTGACACTGTGGCATGTAGCAGTGTTTCTCCATCTCTTCAGCTTGAGTCTCAAGAAGCTGTGACCATCAGATGAGTCCTTGGCCTGTCACATTATAGAAATTCAATCCAAAAGGACTAAGGGGATTGACAATGAACTTTCAGATCAGAGTGTGCGCGCTGACAAGAGCCACTGATACCTAACCAGGCACAATATCAAATGTTAAAAAGGACAAATTAACTGAGAGTAAAGTAGTCCTGTGCTCTGAAAACTAAACAGGGAACTCCACACTGCAGTGTGATGAAGTTGGCTGTTTTGGAGATGTGTAATTACCTGAATGTGTAGTCTTTCAAAACAAAGATTACTGTATCATGTTGTTGCAAACCAATTATTTTTAAATAGGAAATTGTCCAGAACAAATCTTACCATGTGGCCCTCTTGACAATAAAAAAGCTACAAATATGGCCCCATTCAGTATGGGAAAGTTCATACTATAAATCAATAATACACAGAATTACTTAGAACTGACTTCTCTTGTGAAAGCTAGTGATTATTGACCAAAATAAAATCTCAGTTTTTGTTTATCTTCTATCAAGCTGCTCATTTTGATTGTAGTTAGTCAACAGTTTCAGCTGATGAAGTTTTCCCATGAACCAATGTTATAATTGGTTAGATAATTGGAAGTTGTGTTCCTGACCAAGGACTCAGCAGCAAATAAATCACAGATATAACCAACAATATGTCATACAAGCAAGATACAACAACCATAAACCTCTAAAATCACTTGAATTAGTAAAATTGTAATCCCAGTCCCATAAAGCAGGCAAAAACTTAAAAATAACATATAAAATACAAGTTAAATGTATCATAAATTTGGCCAATCTAAATCTAATAGAAGGTTAGCTATTGTAAACATTGAATAAAGACTATTGCAAAGTAATGTGTAGGGCCTAGGTCTTCAAAAAAAAGAAAGCAAACTGTCACAGTAAGTTTAACTGATGCATTCTTTATTCCTCAATAAATTCCATCGCTAAATTCCATCAATAAATGTGTCAAATAAAAGCCAATATTGTTTCATGAAATGCAAGACCTTAGGAAATGTTTAGGACAAAATACCAACAGATCTTAAATTTAAATGTTCAGCTTTCTCATTGGCTTACACACACACACACACACACACACACACACACACACACACACACACACTCCTGCTCCAGTTTATTACTAGTATAATTTCATCAGTGTGAGAGCACAGTGGGGATGGGAAGCAACAGCAGGAGAACTCTTTTTCATGGTTTTTAAATACCAGATATCCTTACTAAACATAACTTTACACAACATTTGGCAATATTCAGAGACATCCTGGGGCAGCCCCATCTGGACTGGGGTGCTGCTGGCATCTGGTAGGTAGAGGCCAAGGCTGCTGCTAGATACTCTTCCATGGTCTCCTGTGTAGTTCCCATGACGCAGAATGATCTAAATATTAACAGGTTAAAATTGACAGTCACTTTTTCACATGAAGAGCAGAAATGAAGGGAAGCAAAGGAAAAAGAAATAGATTTGGCCACTCACTTTATTGTGTATAATTCTTTATAATTTATTTTGATTGAACAAGAAGTATCATTTGGAAGCTCTGTCACACATTACCTCCAAAGAAAGCACAGAATCTGATGGTTTTGAGGTTCCCCACTGTGATCTTAGCCTGTGTCTGGCACACATGAAATGGTGCATTAAGAAATGTTTGCTACATAAGGAATAAATGGATTGTGGTGGCTGATTGATTGTATCCACTTGAGTTAAAGAAGCCAAAGTAATTTGACTCCGGAATTCCACACCACAGGGAGAGGAAGGCCCACCCTAGGGTGACTTCTGTTTCTTCAGAAGAGCTCATCTTCATTTTCACTTTGGACATCATCTCCTGGGTTTGAGACAGACTTTTCTGCTTCCAGCACAGATCTCTCACCCTTCCTGCATAAATTTTTCAACTTTCCTTCACAGACCCATTGGCCTTCTGATATGGATTTGCATGGGACACTGCAGTGAGCTCCAGTTCTCTGAAAGAATCCTTCATTGTCCAGTGTGAAGACAGACCCTCTGCATTTTTCCATATCTGACTCTGTGGGTGGCCATTGTATAACAGTCTTGTAAGGTCTTACATATTTGTATATCCTGTGTTATATCTGTTTCTCTAGTAAGCACTGACTGACACATGGATAGAAAGAGGAAGGAGGAATAAGAAGAAAAGGATTAAGAGGAGAGAAATGAATTAAATTATACTAGATCCACAGTTTGCTTGATTTTGGTGAATGTACTCTATAATCTTGCAGAAATCAGTAGGTTATATACCTTGCTAATACCTATTATTTGCTAATTACTGTATTAATTGCTTATTATCCTTAATTATTGTATTAGTAGCAACGAAAGGACTTAAAGAACTGATGGTGTTAACTCATAAATGGATTTTAAAATAACGTAATTGACTTCCAACTGTACTCAAAGTTGAGGAAATTATTTTTAATAGCAATGAAAAGATCTAAATAACTGAGACACTGCATAGACTTTTAGTAAGCTATAATTTTTGTTCACTTGTTTTTTACTGTTGCTTTGTCTATCTTCTTTTCTTCTGATCACTCATTCTTCCTTCCAACCTCTAAAAAACATCCTGAAAGCAAGAAGTCCCCATGGCTTCTTTTTACTTTTTAAAACTTTTATTTTTCTTATTCTTATTTTTTTATTAGTACACGTTTCTAGTACATGGCGGTCACATTCCTTGTGGAAAGTTCATACGTGTACATGACACATCTTCCTTTGCTTCCCTTCATCTCTTCAGCTTGAATCTCAAGAAGCTGTGACCATCAGAAGGAGTCCCCAGTCTGTCACATTCTAGAAATTCAATCCACAAGGACTAAGGGATTGACAATGAGCTTCCAGATCAGTGTGTGCTCTCTGACGGGAGCCATTGATACCCAACCCTTCCCTTCCCTTCGCTTCTCTTCCCTATTTCTGGTTTCCTTTTCATTTCAGAAGTCTCAGCATGAGTACTTCCTATTATTTATCTTTTGTTTCTGGTCCTCGTCTATAATTTAAGTTTCTCACAGAATAGGAACCATGTGATATTTCAGCTTGTGTCTCTGGTTTATTTCACTTAATACTATAATTTTAAGGTGCCTCTATTTTGCTACAAAAGAGTCAACATTATCCTTCTTTATGGCAGAATAGTAATCCACTACATACAAATAACACATTTTTAATCCATTCATCTTTGATGAATTTGTAGACCACATCTAAGATTTTGCTACTATGAATTGTGCCGCTATAAATATGGGTAACTATGCATCACTGTAATATGACAACTTTAACTCTTTTATGAACATAACTATGAAGGAAATAGCTGGGTCCAATTAAATTTCTAGTTTCACTTTTTTTGAGCAATACTCATACAGATTTTCATAGTTGTTTTACTAGTTTATATTCCCACCAAAAATGTAGAGGATGTCTTTTTCCCCATAAGCCTTGCCATCATTTGCTATTATTTGATTTATGGATAATAAACATTCTTTCTGGAGTAAGATATAATCACAATGTTATATTAATTTGCTATATATTCTGTAGAAAATTATGTATCATATTTTAAATGTTCTCTAATGACCAATAATGTTCAACAATTTTTCATCTACTTACTGTCCATTTGTACTTCTCCTTTTGAGAAATGGTCCATTGATTTCACTTGCCCATTTTCTCATTTGGGTCTTTTATTTGGGAGACCTAATGTTTATGTGTTCTTCATATATTACAGATATTAATCTCTCTGAAGACTACCTGGCAACTTGTTTTTCTAATTCTGTATCTTATCTCTTCATCCTGTTGGTTGTTTCCTTTGCTGTGTGGAAGCTTTTATTTGATATGACTCCCTGCGTTTATTCTTAGTATTATTTTCTGTACAGCCAGAGCTCTTCTCAGAACGTTCTTGCCTATACCTATCACTTCAAGAGTTTTACCTGTTTTAGCTTCCAGCAGATTTTATGGCTGCTGGCAGTGGTGATTGGGGAAGGGCATAGAGAGAGTGTGCAAAAAACATATTAATAAAGTCTACACATATTTTAAAATAAGCACCTATTTACCTCTTTCATCAGATTCTCCTCTGAGTTTCTAATTTTTCCCCCTTTAAATCACAATTCACTGCCAGCCTGGTCTCAAACAATGTTGAACATTAGTAGACTCTGTTCCCTCCCTCACTTCTTTCCCAAATACTATCATGCTCCCCTCCACACATAGTCCAGTGCACTTCATAAACATGCCACTACTTTAAAGTTCCTTATCGTGGAAGGGGTTCACATTTTTACAGGTAGACTTCTCATTATCTCTTAAACTCCATCTCTGATAAATTTATTATTTTCTGCAGATGGCAAGGGCCAACCTAAGCTTTCTTGCTACCTTCCATTAAAACTTAAACTCCTCCGATTGAGCTTGTGGCCATCTTGTTCATATTTTGACCCAGTATCTCCACTCTTCTGTCTTCACCTTGACGCATCATCTGGTTAAGACTTGATTGGTGCCTGTTTCTTGTTCTTCATCTGTGTTCTCCAGACACTCTTGAAATCCTCTTCCGTAGGGCTGGTAGGCATGGAGAAACTATTTTTCACTCTGAAAATGAGAAGGAAGGAGGAAGCGAGCCCTGTATCCAGGTGAATGTAGGAACAGCTGGATTGGATTGCAATTTTCCAACTCTGGAAAATGTCCCTGTTGTCACCAGTTTCCAACAAGGAAATTGAAATGTGAGTTATCCTGTTGACCTCAAAATCAAAGATTTAGCGGGTAACATGAGTGTGTCCCTGGAAGCTGCCCTTGGGTGGGTCCCTGTCTAACAAACTTGCTGTTTTCAGACCCAGACTCTTTGGCTCTACAAGCTGCTTTTCTGTACAATTTTCATACAGAAGAGATCACTCTTCTGAAACCCTTCCTAATAAAGCAACTAGATGAGTCCCAACTACCTCATAACCTTGGAGACAGCCTGTCTGTTGGTGCCAGAAGAACCTGACAAGGGGCCCAGTTGAAGTCTTTCACGAAATGACTGAAAGCAGGTAATAATGAAAAAGCAGATTCCCAGATGAAGTAACACAGAAAACGGAGCCAGGTCCAGAGCATTGCTCGCTCAGGAGAAAGAAGTACTTGATCTTCAAGCATCAGTTTCCCTCTCATCTTGTCTTCCCTGGGTGTTACAAGAGGAACTGCAGGACACGTGTCGATTGCTTTTGTGTTTCACTGCATCTAATGATCAACTCTGACCATCACTAAACAAAACAACCTCCAGTGACCAAACACAGGCCTTTCACGAACCAGCAGGAGCCTGGTGACCCCGGGGTGACATGAGGCCATGCTGCAGAGCAGTGAGTCAAAAAGACTGGCGGAGGGATACAGCGTTGGGAGAAGCCACATCCAGAAACCGAGCACAGGGTGTCTGGCAGCAAGGCCCTTGCTTCTGCCAGGATCACTGAGTGATCTACAGCCTTGCAGACCTCAGCCTGGGCTTGGAGGAGCTTCGGTCCAGGTGACCTGAGAAGAAACTGTTGGTTTTGGAAGAGGCTTGGGGCTGTACTTCTGCCACAACAGATCGGGTCTCCATGCTCTTCTACTTAATAAAATTTGATGATTATGCTTGCAGTTTGTGTGCATTAAAGAAAAAGCTCATGAGAATAGAGAGAGAAATGCCACAAATAATCATCCAGAGACAGCCCGGACGTTAGACGGTCCGGAGGGTGTTTTAGGATACTCCACTCCACAGAGTTTCTTCTACAATGATGGATACAGGTATAGTTTTCAAAAATGAAGCCATACAATCTGTCGTTGTTTAACAAATTTCAACACAGCACGTTTATTGTGAAGTACACATGTAAGTAAGTGTAATACACATTGCTTTATAACTTTTTTTTTTTTTTTTTTTTTTTGCTTTTGAGACAGGGTCTCGCTTTGTAGTTCAGGCTGGCCCTGAGCTCACTGTGGTGCCCAGGCAAGCCGCCGCGAACTCAGCAATCCTCCTGTCTCTGCCTCCCGAGTGCTGGGATGACAGACGTGAGCCACCACGTCCGGCATTGTGGTATGCGGTGTTGATTGTTGGTGGGCGTGAGTCTCCACACCCAACATTGTATGTGGTTACCGGGGATCGAACCCAGGTCCTTGCGCTTGCCAGGCAGGCGCCGGAACCACTGAGCTAACCCTCTGGCCCATAACTTTTTTAATTGAATTCTTTATTGGCACATTTTATATACAGCTCACAATCACAAAACTTTTTTTTTTTTTTTTTTGAGAAGGGGTCTTGCCATGTTGCTTAGGCTGGTCTCAGTGTCCCTCAGGTCAGTGATCTTTCTGTAGTCCTTAGTTGCTGGGACTATAGGAAACATGCCATCACTTGTGTCTTAAATCCTTTTTTCCTTACTAATTCATTGTAGTTTCCTACAGCAACAAATATTCCACCATATTTTATGTACTAAAAGCCCAGTGATGCTGAACTATACTATTAATATCTTCACATTAAACTTGGATCTTCTCAAAGTTAATATGATAAAGTCATAATATTAATATCATGAGGTTAAACTTTGTATCTTTTAAAATTTATTTAACCAGTCCCTTTATTAGACTGGTTAATTTTTTGAAAATTATTGTAGCCATGTGTTCTGCTATTAAATATTTTTATGTTTCATTTATTGTATTGTAAATTCCTAGATGAGTAAAAATACTGTATTTTAAGTACATACAGATTTAAAGATTTTGATATAATTGGCCAAAAAGCTATCCAAGTAATTTCCAACAGTCCCTTTCTTCCTTCATACCTGGTCCAAAATTATATATTATTCATGTTTAAAATAAATTCATTTGTTAGAATAAAATAATTCCTTGTTGTTTCAATTTGTCATTTTTAATTACTGGGAACTTTTTCCATGTCTTTATGGTCCATATTTTTAAGCAACTTTCTTGGTGATATCATTTTCACCTACTGTTAGATCATGTTGGGTGTAAGACTTTTTCTTATTGATTTATATATGATAAACTAAACTATTTTTAAACATTTTGATACTATAAAATTAAAGCTCTACTTTAAGCTGAGTTAAAAATGAATATGACTCTTTTTCTTAAGACGTATAAACTAACATACTTTTCTTCTCCCAATAGCTCAGTACTGGTGAGGACGAAGCCAAGCATCCTAGACTACAATGATAAAATGCAGCATGTCTTACCAATTATCAAGATTTTTCTTCATCTTTACACAGTCTGGAGATAAAGATCTCATCCAGAATTACCAGTGGGTAAATGCACGGGTTACCACGTTAAAATAATCCAAATTCAAGTTCTCCTCTGTGACTTAATGGCCATGTAACACAAGTCAATACACTTCATCTCAGTTTCAGTTTTTACAGCTGTGGAATGGGAAGGGAAAAAACACGCCTTTCATAGGCTCTTTTTGTGAGCATTAGATGAAGCAATGCACATAAAACTGACAATAGTTAAACCCTAACTACCTGTGTGCACAGCTTTACAAGCGGAGCACCTGACAGAATGAGATAATTGAATGAGGAGCGTTAGACCTGTTATTCTTGGGCTGTAATGACTGGAATCTGGAATTTGGAACTCAGTGAAGGAGAGGCTAGACTGACTATCATCTCTTGCAGCTTTTTGGTCTCAACGATGCTGACCTCTGCTTGGGAAGACGCAAAGCACAAGAGTAGGCGGGCTCTCCATTTCATTCCTTGAACTCAAGCCCCGCCCATTCGAGGATGACAAACCATCCAGACAGGACCCTGGCTCCCCAAAACGACACCTTTGTGATATAAAGAGACTCAAGTTGAGTCTCTGTGAGGCCAGCACTGAGTAGAACCATCCCCTCTTCCCTGGGCTGTTTTGTTGCTTGGTTTGCCAACTCTGCATTAGAGGAGACTTGTAAGGGCTGAGGATGTTGCTTCGTGATAGAGAAACAGAGAAGCTGCCTGGTTTGTATGAGTCCGTGTGTTTGATTCACAGCTCTGAAACTATATACACATATACAATTTTCAAAACTTCAAATGCAGCCTATTTGTCTTACAGCAATAACTGCTTATTCTACTTACTCCTCTCCTTTTCCCCAGCTTTTTAAATTGTTACATACAATACAGTATTTTTGTCAGAACAGTAAATATATGTTATTCTTCCATGGCTGTCTTCATATTTATTTTATTCTGAGATCTACAGTTATATGCATGCAGGGCTTACTTCAGTCCTTTCGTTTTCTTTTTGGCTTTTTGTTTTCGGTGGTACTGGGGACTCACTCCTGGGTTTCTGCGCAGGTGGGGCGAGTGTTCCACCACTGAGTCAGAGGCCCAGTTCTGTAGCTTCCATCTGCCCCAGTCCTTGGACCATACTGTCCCCCATGCTCTATGATTGGGAGGAGCCCCCTGGATTGTCACAGAAGGGCTCTGAGTACGCAGTCAGCTGGGGTTTGCAGAGCTACGTCCACTGAAGGATAATGCTGCTGGGCATAGTGCCTGGATCGCATCCTGTGAAGGTCTTGATAACGTTCTCCACTATGGTTCCGCCTTACTGCTGGGTTTGGTGCTGGAGATGGACGGTGGTGGCAGTTGCACAGCAGTGTGAACACGCTTAATGCCACCAGAAGGCACATCAAAAAGAGCTCTAAAGGGTAAGATTGCATGCTGTGCACACCTTGCCACAATATTTTTTCCCAAAGCATCTATTTGATGGCAGAAAATATGCTAGCTCCTGGTGCACAGTTGAAAGCAAACAAGACAGAAGCTTGGACTTCGTAGAATTTAGTCTCCAGGGAAATGTGGAAAATGAAGGGGTGTTATACAGACTAATATGACTAGGAAGTGGGAAACTGGTCTCCGAGGAATAAGTATCTGTTGCTTTATGATAACAAATGTAAGTAGAATTATTAATATTTGTTAAATCTGCTTTATTTCCTTTTTTCCATGTCTTTTCATTAATATGCACTTGCTCTTCTTTAATATGTACTCTTCTTTCATTAATATGTACTTGCCCTATTTAGATGAACTCTGAATTTCTGAGGAAAATGCAAAATTTTCAAACTATAATAAAAAGTAAAGACTATTGTAAATCAATAAGAAAACTACTCTTCAAGTTTACCTAGCACTTAGAATCGTCTTCTCACAACTGAGGGTTTCTTATTGTTTGGAAATGGAGAATAAATACTATTAGTGAGACAGGTGATTAAAGAAAGAGATTTCCTTGATACAAATAGTGTTCATTATTTTGTTTTGTTTTGAAGCACATACTTAGGAACATTCTCAAATGTTTATGACTAATTCCATCACAGAAAATATTTGACAATCGTTATCCTATCGGAAGTTTCTTCATAACAACTTCATGCTATGCATGAACCATTCTATTTTGTTTTGTTTTGTTTTGTTTTGTTTTGTTTTCTTACTAAGTAGCCTCATGCTGGCCTTAAACTTAGCTATCTTCCTGCCTTAGTCTTCTAAGTGCTAGGGTTAAAGGACCACAGTACCATATCCAGCATAAATGAACCATTTTACAGAGGCTTTTAAACTTCAGTTAAAAGCAATGAAACTATTTGTCCCACTGAAAAAATTATCATTCACGGTTATTCATTCAAACCTGACTGATTAACAAAGTAGGAACATCATAATCACACCAAACCTGGATGTTGGCATTATTAATGAATAGAGTAATATATTAAAAATAACTTCAAGAAAAGGATTTCTTTGTAATACCTACCATTATATAGATAGGTACTTACCTCCTTAATCTTAAACCTCCATCTCCCACCCACAGGCAATACTATATGCTTTCCCTTTCCATGTGATTTTTTAAAATCATGCCAAAATATATAAAAAATTTATCACTTTATTTTAAAAGCACAGTTCAGTGACATAAAGTACATTCCCACTGCTTCTCATCATTATCTGTCTCCAGAACTTTTTCATCTTCCTAAACTTGAACTCGGTATTCATTAAATGATAACTTCCCACTTCTTCCTCACTCAATCCCTATCTACCAGTGTATTTTCTATTTTTTGGAATATCCTGCTTCTTGATGGTAGCAAATACCTTTTTTAATTGCAACATAAATTATCCTAATTTTTAATACAGGTAATTAAGTAAATGATGTCCCTTGACCAGTAGAATCAATATAACTTTGACATGTATACAAAGACCTTATGGTTTGGTAATAAGACCCGAGCTTTGGCCTGATGGGGACGCACCTCTGCCAGATAGACACAAAGCCCCTTTATTTGCCCTGTTTAGATGAACTCTAAATTGGCTCCCTGGCGTACTGGCCCTGCCTATATATTTTGCCTGTTTCTGATGGTGCAAAGTCAGTCGTAAAAATATCTACAGTACTTGCTTTAAAAGTACTTGCTGCCATGTAACTGTAAACAGACTTGTAATTTGGCTGTAAAAACTCATGAGTTGCTGAAAGGGGCTATAATAAAGTCATAATGATTGCTAGTGCAAACACTGCCAGGGAGGCTGGGATGGTTGCTGGCGGGGAAGGATGGTATGTATGCATGACACAAACTGGGCCAAACCTGGGCCCAGGCTTTGTGTCTCACCATTAGAGAGGCTCATCCTCCCTGTCATCTCCAAAGCCCAGCCCTACTAGGGCATGGTGAGCTTGCGGGTGTCCCACAGATGACACAAGGTCAATCTCAGCCTTCCTGGAGATACAGGTTCTCATCCAAGACTCTTGAGTCTCTTGGACAACAGTGATCTTCCTTTACGCCAGGAAGATGTGAAGCAGCATTTGGAACAAAGGCTAGAGGTAGTGACTCATTCATGCAAAAACAGTTAAGTGGATCCACTGAAAGTCCAGCATGGCGGCCCTCATGTTATGGTCAATAGGAGGACTCTCTTACTCTCTAAAGGAACTGCAAGGGGCGAGTTTAACCAAATGACCCAGCATCAGCGGGCCTGTGCAGGGGCTTCCACAGGTGTCTGAGGAGGGGATGGTTATGCAGATTGGAGTCTCTACAAAGGCCGTGGTCTCCCTAGGCCCACTGCCTTTCCATTCCTTTCCTGTGAGCCCGTACTCTTTCCCCAACTCAATCCCCAGTCACTTCTGGTGATTCCTCTCTGGGGAAGGTACGGAGGTAGCTTCATTGCCCAGGATAAACCCCACTGGAGGTTGTGTATTGTTGTCTCCGTCCATGGACAGCTGCATAGAGGTACAGAGTTTAAGAGGAAGCCTTCCACTTCTACCACAGGACTGGCCAGCAATCCCGGCCCCAGGACAACCACAAGTATCTTGTTGGGAGTGACAAAAGCTGAATTTGGAGAAAGAGTTTTATCTTTCCAGGGTTGGATCTTTCTTTGGAACGTGAGAACCTTTCTTTGGAACGTGAGAACCTTTCTTTGGAACGTGAGAACCTTGCCTAAGGTCATTTTTAGTTTTGTTAGTTTTAGGTGTTTTTTGGCAAGAGGTGTTTTGTTTTTCTTTTTCAGTACTAAAGATTGAACGCAAAGCCTTCAAACTCCTCAGTCCTTTTTCTTAAAATTTGCTATATTGAGGTTGGGTCTCTCTCTATTGCTAAGTTGCTTGGGCTGGTTTTCAATTTGCTATCCTCCCGCTTCAGCCTCCCAGAGTGCCGGTATTACAGATATGTATCATCCTGTCCTACTGGTTTTGGTGTTTTCACCTGTAAACTATCTCTTGGACCCACCGATCCTCCACTGTGTCACACAGATCAGCCTAGAGATGAATTGGAGGCGGGATATTCAAAACAATTTTTCAGCCGGGGCCTTGGTTTGAGGAGGTAGGGACACACGGACACTGAAAGTCAACTTGCAAATACCATTTACACAAGATTTCATTTGTCTTAAATTATTCTAAAAGACATACAAGGAAACAGTTTTATAGATCAATAACATGTTTCTAAATTAATTCTCTGCTTTTGTATCTTTTTTGAAGAAAATATAAGAAGTATATGAAATATAAACATATTCTGGCCATGGGATATATTTTTACTCATATAGGCCCAAGTTTTTCTGTGTTGCTTGAATTCACACACACACAAAACAGCCTGAAACTTCACCTCAGTCTCTGTTAGTTGGAAGAAAACTAGATTTTTGTTTCTTTGCAAGTTCATGCTTTCTGTATGTGCTACATGCAAGGAATTCCATGACATTTGGATGAGGCAAGATAGTGGTACTGGGTTTTAAACTGAGCCTTCTTTACCTCTGTACTCTTGCTGGCCTGATCTATATTATCACGCTCCTTATTTCTGACACCATTGTATAAAATGACCAGGCAATCTTGATTCTATCCGGACATCCGTTGTGACATCCTAGAATTTTGAATATCTCATTTCACGCTCAGCATTTCTACAGTTTTAAAAGGGATTTTGAAGACTGCAATACAGCTTAGCCCTTCCAGAAACGAGATACCGTCTTCTCTTCCCCTTGATCCTATTAGGATGTGTTTCTCAATTCTGTTTCTGATTTACTGCTTGGCATCCTTTGCTTTGATAGCTTTGTGCCAAGAAAACCACAAGGTTAACATGGACATGCAGTGTCCTGGGCCGCTGTCTTCAAATGAGCATAAGTCAAGGCAGATTGGAAAGCCCGTCCTGGGAGACCTGACCTTCCGCGGTGCCTCGGGGATGACCTTTTCTGTGGATACACAGCAAGTGAACTTCTAGTACTCCAGGGTGAGGCTTGTTGAACAGTTAAGTCAGAAAGATTAATGGGATTCAAAAGATCCTCCTAAGAAAGAGAGATAGGCACCAGCCTCCTGAGCAGTGCCGTTAAGTAGAACCATACAATACAAACAACTCTTCCTGGCCAAAGAGGTGACCAAAGGACCTTGTGGAGGCAAAAAAGAGATGTGGGGTCAGCAAAAGGAGAGCATTTGCTTTGTCACTAACGCGAGTCACTTCCTCAGGGTACCCCCCTCGCCATCCGTCACCAAGATGCCTGGGTGACTCTTCTAATCCTCTGTAAACAAATTCTGCTGAGAATCCGTGTGCGAGCCCTAAGTCATAGAGGATGTCTGCTCTGGAAGGGACTTTAAGCTTCCTAAAGGTAAATATACTGTGAGTCACAAGATGAAAAACCTCAAACAACCAACTCTGAGTCAGGAAACACTTCCTCAGCCCCACCCTCTACAACACACACACATGAAAACACACACACAAACACATACACATTCACCCAAAATCTCTTCTTTTACACCCAATGAACCCAGTGTAGCCCTTGGACTTCCTTACATAGATTTAATACTTATTCTTACATTTTGAATTGTGTATTGTTTTGAAAAACCACTTAGTAGACTTTGAAGGAAAATCATAGATAGCTAAATAATTTCACAAATGAAAAATAAATGGGCTGTCCGTTTCCTCGTGAGGGATCCTTTCTTATTCCATTCCCTCTCTCCTCAGCTGTGGAATCAACTCTGAAAATCAACAGAGGCTTAAAGGTACTCTCCTGTCATATCTAACATGTCCACAGCTGGAGTTTAAGTCTTCATCGAATGACCAAGGGTCTCCTGGACACAGTCTCCCTGAATCAGCACACTTAGTTCATTTTACAGATAAGGAAATGTAGTTGACCCTTGAGTTATGACCAGCCCAATATACAAACAACTTAGCTTATGAGTGAAATTTTAGTTTTAACTTACAAAGTTCTTGACTTTGGAGCAAAGTGAGGAGTCCCGGTGTACCTGGACCACAGCTAGGAAGCAGTAGCAGGCTAAAAACGTTCTCTCTTTAAAGTAAATATACAGTAGATACGTTTGTATTTAATTTCCTTAAGAAAAAAGTGCGTGTGTGTGGGCGAAACGGTAATAAAAAAAAAAAGTAGGAAAGAAAGTAAAAGAGAGACCTGGAAGTTTATAAAAAACCGTATTGTGCTCAAGAGACAGGGGTCACCTTTTCGGAGCCTTTTTATTCTCCTGGGAATACTCATAATGCAGGCTTACAAGTTTTGTTTGTTCTTGTACTTTTCTCTTTATTCATTCTTACTTTTTTAGCCTGTGCATTACGTCCTGAGTCACTTGTCTTTTTATATGCTTCTCAGAGATCTTTGGCTGACACAATAGCCCCGAGCCAGGAGGCTTTGGTGCCACTTCTGTTCCATCAGGTAATTACATTAACAGGGTGTATTTATAGCCCCAAAGGTGCCAGCGTCGGGGGTGGGGAGGCGGAGAGGGCTCTGCCTTAGGAGAGGGCCTCTCGGGGCCACAAGCAGAGAACGCGGCCCATCAGGCCTGGCCGGTGGGTGGGAAGGCTCAGCAGAGATGCCGGTACTGCTCAGCAGGCCCCCGGCTGAGCCTTCTCCCTGTCAGGGGAGGCGAAGATGAGAGGAAAGCACCCTTGGGGGCTGGAACACCCCTTCCTGCATCAGAGGTTGTCCCACTGCCCCAAGGGAGCCCTGGGGATTGGGGCTGGGGGGGGGGTCCTGGTTGGGGAGCAAAAGAAGAGAAAGTTCCTGGGTGACAGGAAAGCCCGGCCACTCATATATACCAGTCTGGTCTGACTAACTTAGGAGGTCTGTGTAAGAGAATAGCTTCTCCATTTAGAAATGTTCAAAGGGAAAAGGGGAAGGTAAAAAAAAAAAAATGGTGGTTAAGAGGAAAAGAAACACAGTATATACTGATAGCAGCATCTATATGGGTGGAGGTTGTAGGGAGGGCAGCAGAAAGAGGAAAACATGAGAGTTGAGATGTGTCATGTACAAGTACAAATTCTCAATGTTGAATGTGATCATAATGTATGTACAAAATGTACTAATAAAGTCAATTAGAAAACATTTGTCCCTGATCAGTAGAAACTCTCCACACCTATTAAATGGGCCGCTCTCTTTATGGGCTCCAGAGACGAGTAACTATTGTCTGCAGGAACATCTCTCGCTCCTGTGTCTTTCTGTCTGTCTGTCTTTGTTTCTATCTCTGTCTGTGTCTCTGTCCCTCTCTCTCTCTCTCTCTCTCTTTTTCTCTGTCTCTCTCTTTCCCCCTCTCTGCTTCTGAGTGAGACAAAACCCACTTTTCCAGCAACCAAATTATCATTCTATAATGGAACTTTGATTCTGTCACTGAACTAGTACATACAACACACACACACACACACACACACACAGAAACATACTTCCAGTTCTACTGAGGTATGATTAATAAACCAAAGTAGTATGTACTTAAGGTGCATGATAGGATATGTAAATTGTAAAAACAATCCACGTTAGTCACTTCCCGTTGCGGAGTCATAATACCAAACACTCACAACTCTTGGGGGAAAAGGTTTATGTTGGCACACAGTTGTAGAGCTTTTAGTCCTTAATCACCTTGTTCCAAAGGACGACAGCATGGCAGAAGGGAAACCACTCATGGCACCGCAGCCAGAGAGCACAGAGCACCCAAGGAAGGAAGGAGGGAGATGACCTTTCCGGGCCGATGCCCCAGTATCCCACCTTCTCAGACTAGGCTTCACGTCCAAAATTCACATTTACACACGATTACCCCCATGAGCCAGTCCCCTCACAAAAGCCTCAACTGTGCTTGCATGAGGCTTTGGGGGACATCCAGATACAAATCTTTACATAGTCATCATGCTAGTCAACACATTCATCACCTCAAATAGTGACTGTGTGTGTGCGTTCAAAGCACTGAAAATCTACACTCAAGAGATTAACAACCATAGTCAGCATGAGCATAGGACATGCCTAGAGCTTATTCATTTTTT
>PVIC010030993.1:0-21568 GCA_004025085.1 Thryonomys swinderianus | reverse complement strand
TGTCCATTGAAATTTTTATTCTATTTAACAGCAACAGTTGTTATGTTATCCAACAAATTTGAGAATCAGGATATTCAGATTAAGTTTATTTTCATATATTATTTGCAAAACTCAATTGCTTACATGTATTATGATTCAAAGTGGCATGTGGTTTCTAAATATATTTGAGAATGCCAGTATTTCCTTTTTGCTATAAAAAAACTTTAAGGAAACAAGTCATTTATTTTATATATCAGTAGAACAAGGATGGACTCATTATTTATAAAGGTAGAAAATATTAAAAAGATACTTTAAAGCAATAATTGAAGACTGTTTTCTAAATCACTTAATTTCATCTACTAATAACCATGTATATATATATGTATATATATACATATATAATAAACAGTGAGGGAAGATAATCAGCTTTTACATTTGTTCAATTTGAAATATGAATCAAAGCAATCTAATTGAAAAAATTGTTAAAATAGAAATAAAAAGAATGTAAGTTGTTTTCTTGTGCAATCTGGCAGTGAAGCCATCAGAAATATGAAATTTCTTAATTGATAATTTAATTTTATTCTTCAGTTTCATTGACTGCTTTGGCCAATTCAGGATTTTTATACCTTCTTGGTTCAGCTTTATTAGTCATATATATTTAAATATTTTTCCATGTTCACTAAATTTTCCACTTTATTTGAATACAGGTTCTCAAAGTAGTTACCCATAAACTGAATTCCACCAGAATATGTTGTGATTTCAACTTTTTTTTTTTTTTTTTTTTTTGAGATAGGGTCTTGCTTTGTACTTCAGGCTGGCTCTGAGCTTACTATGTAGCCCAGGCAAGCCTCGAACTCAGCAATCCTCCTGTCTCTGCCTCCCGAGTGCTGGGATTACAGGCATGAGCCACCACACCCGGCACTGTGGTATGTGGTATTGATGGCTGGTAGGCATGAGTTACCATGCCCAGCATTGTATGTGGTTACCGGGATCGAACTCAGGACCTTACGCTTGCCAGGCACGCACCGGAACCACTGAGCTAAATCTCCATCCCCCAACTGTTTTCATTTCTAACTGCATGGATTTGGGTATTTTCTTAATTTTGATGATTTAGGAAGATTGAGTCTATCTTGTTTAGTCTTTCAAAAACCAATGTTTGATTCATTGATTCTTTGTATTATATTTTGTCTCAGTTTCATTAATTTGTACCCTGATATTTACAATTTGCTCTCTAATAATAGCTTCAGGTTTGGACTTTCTTTTTTATCTAAGACCTTGAGGTTAGGTTTGTTTTTTGTTTGTTTGTTTGTTTTTGAAATCATTCTGTTTTTCTATGTGGAAATTCACTGCTATGAACTTCCCTCTTAGGACTGCTTGTATTGAATCCTATAGGCTCCAGATTTGTATTAACATTGTTGTTTGATTGAGGAAAGTGTCTAATTAATTGTTTAATTTTATCTGTGACCTATTGATTGTTCAAGAGGTATTATTTAATTTCTATGTATTTGCATAGTGTATATAGTGTTTTTGCCATTAATTTCTAGTTGTAGTGTAGTATGGTGCAATAATATACACAGGATAATTTAATTCCTTTGCATGTACATAAGCATCCCTAGTTGGCTAGTAGATAGTCTATTTTGGAAAAAATCCCATGTTCTCTTGAGAAGAATGTGTATTCTGTTGTTGGATTGAACACTCCATAGGTATCTATTAAGTGCATACATTTTAATGTTTATTTCTACTCAAATATTCCCTTGTTGCTTTTTCCTCTAATTGATCCATCCATTTGTGACAGTGCAGGATGTAACTGTGACACTGCAATTGCCTTGATGACTTTTTTCAAGTCCATTAGTGTTTTATGAGGGTGTGTGTGCTTGTGCGTATATCTTTATAATTGTTATCCCTCCTTGTGAATTTTTTTCCCTTAACCAATAGGTAGCAATCTTCTTTATCTCTTCTGATCAGTTTTAGCTTGAAAGCCGTTTTACTGAAATTATAACAGCAACTCCTGCTTTCTTCTGAGTTCCCATTGCATGGGTTATTACTTTACAACCTTTGAGTTATAATCCATAAGTATCTTTTTGAATTAAATGTGTTTCTTGTATACTGCATATAGCTTGCTCCTCTTTCTTGATCTATTCTGCCAATCTGTGTATCGTGTTATGTTTTGTTTTGAAGGTGACATTGTAAGAGGAACTATGTGGTACTTAAGCTGTGTCTGACTTATTTCACTTAACATCATGGTCTCAAGTTGTATCCATTTCTCTATAAATGACTCTATAATTCTTAGGATAAGAAAAATCTTCAACTTTATGAGGAATTTTCTAACAATTTTTTTGCTTCATATAATATTTAAATTTTGGCAGCTGCACAAACATTTTCCCAGTGTATTATGTCTATTATACTTCAGTAATTTATACTCTTCACTAATTATGTTTCAGATATTAAATGTATTTTGAATTAGTTGTCAATTTGGCCCTTGTTAGTAAAATAAATCAAAATTATGAAAAGTAATTAGAATATTTAAATGTCTCTGCCTCCCGAGTGTTGGGATTACAGGCGTGAACCACCACGCCCAGCACTGTGGTATGTGGTATTGATGGCTGGTGGGCATGAGTCTCCATGCCCAGCATTGTATGTGGTTACTGGGGATTAACTCAGGACCTTGCGCTTGCGAGGCAGGCGCTGGAACCACTGAGCTAATCATCCGACCCTTATTTATTTTTAAACAGAATTGAAGGAGTTCTTCTGAGTTGTCAGTTGAAAGGTCAAGAGGTTTATATTCTGCTAGCACACTGATGTATAATTTTCAAAAAAAAGCAGAAGTTCAGAAACTGACTTGTATAGTTATACTCAATATCCTTTCATTTTTATTCATTTATTTTAATGTTTTATCAGTACTTAGGTCTATGAAAATGACACAAAATAGGAAAATGATGATGAAACTTGTTTAATATTAGTGACAAGTATCTATTTAACATATCAAGAACCCAAAACAAGGCTTAAAATTTTATTCCCTATAAAAATATATATATATATAGAATATATATATATATATATATACACACACACACATCAGTATCACATACAATATTTAGAATTTTTGTCATCATATGACACCATTTAATTTTCATTTTTCCCTTCCCCCATCCACTCTACAACCCCCACCCATATATATATATAAATTTGGTTGCCTTTTTTTATTACCAGCATATTTTTCTTCCCTTGTTATTTACCTCTACACTCCATTTCCCTTTGAATGTTTTCTATTTCACAATATTCACCATATATTCTGGAGCTTATTTACATATTCAACTTCTCATACCAGAGAAAAGGTATATTTATAGATCTATGACATTTATTTTACTTACATTCAAAGTTACATGACACTGTTAATTTACATTCATCTTTGTAAGAATTTTAATATCATTTTAGTTGATATCTAAAAACATGTTAATTTGTAGAGACTGAAATATTTCCCTGATGTTTAAAAATCCATTTGATAAATTGAAATTAATGATCTTTGAAAATATATGCCAAAACAAATGCATGCACTTACCTTTATATATATATATATATATATATATATATATATATATATATATATATATATATATACAAAATGTCTGCCACTCTTAATGAAATCGGACATCAGTTGCCCAAAATCAGATCACTAAAAGGACTCATATCTTGGGTTACACTCTCCTAAGGACAGAATAAAGACTACAGGTATGCTCACAAGAGAAAGAAATTATAAGGATCATATGAATCTCCAAAGCATCTATGTCCTTTCTGAATTAATGATTAATATTCTTTAAACTTAGATTATGAACTATTGATCAACATAGAAGTATTTTAAGAAAAAAATTACAACAATGTATTTCATATCCTACTGATCAAATAGTTTAAACAAGGATTAAAATTTGTTAAATTAATGTATCCATTAAATCTCTCTCTCACACACACACACAGAGTCAGATTTGTACAGATTTTATCCTGAAAAACTTTTAAATTTATCCAGATTGGTATATATCTCTAGCTGTCACATTCTCATTTTGGTCAAAAGCACACAACCAAAGTATTTTGAGTGTTTCATTGAGTTTTGCAGACCACTTGAAATGCATGATAACATTTTAAAGTCATTAGAATATATTCAATGTAAAACATATTCCCATGTATTATTAAAAATCAAAAGAGTATGGAAGTATTTAAGTTACATAAGTAACAGAGATAAAGCAGAAAAATAGCTTTTCATAAGCAAGGACATAGAAAAGACAACTAATTCCTCCTAAAGATGATGACAAAGCTATAATAGTTGGAAATAGTGAGCAGTTTCATGGCATAGAAATAAAGTCAACACAAATTAGGAAAGAAATGATGAACAGACCTTTCTCTCTGTAATGTAACTGCTCTATACTCAGCTAACAAAAGGCGTTCCAGAAAATTTGGCTAAAATATACTCAAAAAACAAATTAAACTAAATGTTCCAGATTACCAAGGAAAGGAGAAGACAAGAGACATGTAAGGGAATTTGAAAATCATTTGTAAAGCAGTCAATAGTGTCTTGTCCAACTGAACTTCCAATCCAAAACTCTAACTTCAAAAGTTGTGCAGATAATAGAAAAAGGGTTTTCAATTTATATGATATTTTACTTGGAAATTATATTCAATCACATGAAATGAATTAGAAAAGAAGAGTATGCCAAACAGATGGAGATAGAAGATATATTCTTTAAATACTAAATTGAAATTTTAGATATAACAAACACCATCTAAAATGGAAAGTGTACTATATATCATTTAAATTAGGCAAGAAACTCCTGAAGGAAAAGTTTCTGAAATTGAAAATATAACAATTAAAATTCTGAAGTACTTTTTCAGTGAGTTGAAAGAAAAAGCTTAAACGGCATACCTTTGAAGAAACTCCAAGTAGACTCTGAAGGAGTAAAGGATATAAACTAAAGTCAATGACACAGGTTTTACTAAAATAAGAGGAGTGAGACAAATTTAACCTAATTAAAATAGTTCACAATTATTTATAGTACAGTAGAAATCAATGGCATAAGGAAATGTAAAAGACAAAATATAATTAAACAAAAAATGATAGCATAGCAAGAGTAGATAAGATTATAAACTTTTACATAGAAAGACCTGGTAGAGACAAAAGAAAATTTACCACTGTCAGGAATGAGAATTAATCTCATTAGTTTCCAAATATTAAAAATATAAAGGGAAATTGCTGACAATGTTATGTCAATACAACTGATACCTCTTCACACCTTCACCATTTGAATATTTTCTATTTCACAGTATCTATCACACACTCTAGAAGTCATTTCTATTTGCAAATTCTCATACCAGAGAAAAGATATGGTATATAATGTGGGGGAAAATGTGAAGGTAAAAAACAAAGGAAACAAACAAACAAACAAACAAACTATATACATACATATATATATATATATATATATATATATATATATATATATATATATATATGTATGTATATGGCAGGGGTTGTAGTGTGGTCAGGGGAATGGGAAAAATGAGAATTAAGATGTCATATACTGATAGAAATTTTCAATGTCAATTGAGATCATGATATGTATTTAAAGTGTACTAATAAAATCCATTAATTAAAGAAAAAGAAGAAATGGCTTGTACCCAAAACCAACAGAATGTGTTCTTTTTAGGACTCCCAATGAATCAAAAATTATTATTGATAATTGAGAAATAGTGTAAAACATTCTAGAAAAAAATCTTTCATAGCCCACTTATCGGCACCTACAAGTTTTATACTTGTTATACCCAATTATTTTTGAGATGTGTTAGAAAATTAGCACTGGCCAAGAAGAATTGGACATTTGTGTGGCCTTGAGGACATGAATATACATTTACTTGGATTTTAGTTTTACTGTGGCTTTATATTTTTAGTTTTTACCTATGAATCTATAAATTTTGGCATACTCTGACTTTAAGGAAAACATATTTTAGACTATGGGTACCATTAAGCTCTTCAAGAACAGCCTCATGTAGAAACTGAAAACTATTCTCTTTCTTTTGATATGGTTGACTGTTAATATTTAAATAATAGCCAGTGCACTGTAAGTTGTACCTAAACAAACCTTATCTCACACATATTTGTTTTTCTCTAGTGTATTTCCCAGCTTTCTTGAACTTGTGACTATTAACCAGCACTTTAATACCATAGTGAATGTCATTACAAAGAGTTTCAAATCAAGGAAAAGAACCACAATGTGAATAATAGGACACTGAATGTAGAGAAAACATGTTTATAACAAACAGGTGAAACAAAAGCAGGCTACCATGTGTAGGTTATGTATTATATTTACACATTATGGACATGCTACAAAGTAACTCAAATATTTTGCAATTATATAAGTACCCTGACAGCTATGTACTACAGTGTTTTATTGGCATTTCAGTTAAATTGCAGTGACTTATGCAGGGTCTATAGAGACAGAGATCCTCATGTACCCAAAATGCATTGCACTCAGTCTAATCAGAATTCCAGTTGGAAGATGGAGACTAATACATGACTGATCCCTTACAAGACCTCATTAAAACTGACAAATTTCATTCATGTCATGCTCATATATATATCATTGCAACATTAAATTGGTATCTGGATAAATACTTCCTAGTAGTATAGTTTCTGCTCCAAGTGATGAGAAAATATTTTGCACTTGCAATCAGCTCAGATTATTCCACATTTTATAAATTATTTGGAGAACAGAGTATAAAATGATCACTCAATACATTTATTAAAGAATTTAGCTTAAATTTCTAAAAATCTATAAAAAGGAATATAAAGTGGATTTGTATCTAAAAAAATAAATATTAAATTAAAGAGCTTCAAATAAGAAAACATTGAAGAAAATATCAAAGATACATTTAGAGCAAAACTTGAAATTGATTATCAACAAGTGCCATGCAGTGATCTTTGAATGAAATGAGCTACATCATCATGATGCAAAAGAGATAAATTTTAAGCTACAATATATGTATAACTAAATTGTACAAAATAATATATTATAGTAAAATAAAAATACATTCTTAAAACTTTAAAACAAGTAAATTGTGGAAAATAATAAGAGATGTTCTTAAATATATAATATAGAACTGTAAATTGTCTAGGTAGCTTACCATCAAAATACCTTGAAACAGTATCTCCAAGGTATATTTGCATTTCCGCGTTCTGTATGACTTACTCAAAATAGTGAAGACATGAAGTACTCATTAAAGTATTAACGTTAAGACTTTTCATAAACTCACATATATTCATGAACACATATATGTGTGGATTAGTATCAAGTGATACAAGAAAGGAAATCTTGCCATTATAGCAGTGTAGATGTATGTGAAGCAATCCTGGCTACAGGAAGTAACCCCAAGATAGAATGACCACGTACATAATTTCACTTAAGTTTTAATGTAAAATATTAACACTGAAGAAGTAGAAGAGCAGAATTGTGGTTGCCAGGGATTTCAGTGTGAAAAAACAAGTAGATGTTGTTTTATGATGACTAATATCTATGGATCAAATATATACGATGACTGCTACTGATAATTATTTATTTACCATAGTTACTTAAAATTTGTTATATGAGCATAGCCCTAAGATCTCTTCTTCAGAGGAACTTGTGTGTGTTCTTCATACACTAAGCTAATTATGTGAATAATGAATGTGACAAAGAGTTTATTATTTCACTATATATGTATCAGTTTACCACACTAAAAATTTAAATTTATATAATTTATATGAGTGAAATATATGTCATAAATCTGGGCATTAAGAAGGAATAGTGAAAACTATTTTTAAAAGGAAATCAGAAGAATTACAGAAATTGATGAACTGAACCCAGGTCTAGACAATGAACCCATCTCTCTACTGGGGCGTGAGTCACAGGCGAAACTCATCAACATATACACACATGGAGGACCCTATACAATTATCTCCACATTAGAATCTGCATTCTTGAGGGACTATGCTTTCATTCAGCCTTAAAGGACATGTTTCATTTATCAAATACATTTTCTTTACTCTCATGTTCTCTTGTGCAAGATGGGAAAGATAGAATATGTGATTTTATCTATTCATTAGGTCTAAACACTAAGATTTGAATGTGTGTGTGTGTGTGTGTGTGTGGCGAGCCGTGACGGTTGCTCCCCAAAGATGGCTGCTGGCAGTAAGCCAGAGACTGCTGCTTGATACGAACCAGCTGATGGCAGGCCTTGATTGATATCACCCGTGCTCGGTGGGAGGGGCCCCCATGGATCGCCCATGCTCGGTGGGAGGGGCCATGAGAGGAGAATGTATAAAAGCACCCGATGGGTGGTGGTGGTAATGGTAATAATAAAGCTCGTTTGTACTCCGTGGTTGCGGCTCTCTGCGGGATCAGCGAGGGTCGCGACAACTGGTGCCGAAACCCAGGACGCTCTCTCAGGGGAACAGAAGAGCAACGATTTGGTAAGGTCTGCGGACGCGCAGCAAGAGTAGATTTGCCCCTTGTAGGGCGGAAGTTTGCTTTCAAGCTAGCAACAAGATTTGAGAACCTATGGGTTCAGAAAGTTCAAAAGTAAAACTAGAAAATGCTTTACAAGATCTATTACAAGCAGGAGGAACCCCCCTAAAGACAAAGACGGCTCGAGCCTTTTTACAGACAGTGGCCTTAAGGACCCCTTGGTTTGTAGAAGAGGGTTTGCTTAACATACCGCAGTGGGAACATTTGGGGTCAGAATTATGGGCCGCTGATGAGACGGAGCCACTGCCTACTGGTACCTTGGCCATTTGGGCTTTGGTCTGCCGCTGCCTCCACAGCAATCAAGCGAGCCATGGGGGGGGGGCTATTGGAAAGGGGAGCAAGGGTCTTAGAGGAGGGCAGGGAAGAGGTTGGCGCCAGTCAACTCCTTGCTCAGCTTAGTATGGCCTCTAGCTCAGATAGCAGCAGCAGCTCTGAGAGTGCTGGCACTTCCTTAAGTTCCTCCTCCGCCAGCGAGTCAGAGTCCAGCTGGTCTAGTGAGGCAGATAGGAAGAAAAAGAAGGCTGAAAAGGCTGAAAGGGCTAAGAAAGGGAAAAAGAAAACACAAGCCGGGAAGGGAACAGGCAGGAGAAAAAGGGGTGGGAGCTTCTGTGCCCCCACCGCCTTACAATGCCTTAGCACCCCCCAGGGAGGACATTAAAGGGTGGGCTGATTTGCGTGAGCGAGGCATGTTATTTCCTGTTTTTGAAGATGCAAATCAATGAAGGTACCGTCAAAACATAGATTTTAAACAAAAATGCCCCAGGAAGCTGTCCAAGCATATGGGCCACAGGCCACCTATATCCTATCTTTTTTAGATTCCATGTCCACAGGTGTTGCCCTGGCTCCCGATGATTGGACCAACATAGCCCGAGCCACCCTATCCGGAGGGCAGTATCTGATATGGAAGGTGGCCTGGCAGGAGATCAGCCAAACCATGGCACTAGAAAACAGGGCTGCAGGCGGGCCTCGAGCTCCTTGGAACCTAAGTATGCTGACTGGCCAGGCGCAATTTGTGGGGACTCAGAACCAAGTAGGGTTCCCTCCAGAGGTGAGGGTTGTTTCCCCAGCGGCCTGGATCAGCTGCTGCATGCGGAACTCGTGGAACCCAGGCTGCCACAGGTGTTTCTCATCCCCACGGCCAGGTCCTGCTGCTCAGCTCCAGGTGGAGCCATTTCCACCTGGCTGGTCCCAGGTGCTGAGACTCAGCAGTGAGTGGTTAGGCCTGGCACCTGTTCCTCGGGGGCTCTTGCTTCAGCGCATATACTTCCAACCAATTTAGACAATTTTGTGCACAGCTAGGAATAAAACACTCCACAGGCATCCCTTACAACCCACAAGGCCAAGGAATCATAGAACGCACCCATAACACCCTCAAGCGTCAGCTAGAAAAACAAGGGGGAGAAGAGGCCCTGGGGCGAACTGAAAGGGAACACCTGGCCATTGCCCTTTTTACCCTAAATTTCCTTTCCCTCGACACTCAGGGCCTCTCCACGGCTGAACGCCACGTGGGTGTGGGACCTCAAAGAGCTCATCCCCCAGTCCTTTGGAAGGACCTGGTGACGGGGCTTTGGATAGGCCCAGACCCAGTCCTAATCTGGAAGAGAGGAGCAGTTTGTGTTTTCCCACAGGACCAGGAGTCTCCTATTTGGGTCCCAGAATGCCTAGTGTGCCTCGGCCCATGGGCTGAGCAGACTGCAGACAGAAACTATGAGGAGTCTTGTCACCCTGTTGCTGATGACATCGGGAGCCCTTGGTCACCTCCGATGGGTGTGGGTAAGAGCCTCCAGTCCTCCAGGCAGTGGGGAATGATGCACCTTCCTTTCTCTCTATTTTCTCTTACTCCAGTCATGTCTAAGGAAAGCCAGGTGCCCCGGTAGACCATCCTTCTTTCTCCTTTGTTGGAACAGGTCTGTCCCATTGGAAGGAATCCTTAACTGTTCTGTTGAGAATTGTTCCCTCAGTGCCTGCTGGATTTACTCGACAAATGCAGTCCTTGTCCGCATCCCTGCTTGGCTGCCAGTCCCTGTTGAAGCACCAGAAATAGCGATGTATCTGTACGTGTGCCATAAAACAGACTTTGGGATAACCGCCGATGTTGTTGTCTCTGTCAGCACAGCTGTTGCCACTGTGGCAGCCATGGGGTTCGCAATTGCTCAAACAGCACTGACTGCAGCCACGGTGGACCGTCTCACCGAAAAGACTGCGATAGCTTTAAGTACAGCGCAGGACTTTAGTATACACTTGCAAACAGGCATTTTGAACCTCAATCAACAAACGGCACTGCTACAAGAACAGATGGACATGCTGTGGGCACGTTTCCACTATTCCTGTGATGTGACCTACCCTCACGCCTGTATTCACGTGCATGTACAAACTTGTCTCAGGCCACTAGAGCCTTGCAACAGATCATCAATGGGCTGTGGAATCGACGGTTCTACAACCTCACCAAGCAGCTGCGCGACGATAACCGCAGCGTTAATGAGACACAGCTTCCCCCGGTACCTGGGACCTCCCTTTTTGCTACTCTGGGTCAGATGTTTCAGACCTGGGCCAGGACGATCTCACTGGGCTTTTTACTACTTTTGGGAGCCGCGGCCATGGCACTGGCCCTGCACTGGTACTGCTTAAGCCAGCGCCGGCAAACGCGCCACCTGGCCTTCACCATGCGAGCACTCAAGGCTGGCCAGTCCCCCCATGTATGGCTCAGTGTGCTGGACCGGTAGTCAGAGATGGGTACTGATACTTCTTTGACATGACCAACCTAAGGCAGGCTTGGTAGTTCATCTTAAGTACGTCTCCCTTTGCCAAAGACAGGTAAGGCGTGCTCAAGAGGGGTACAACCTAAGACAGGCATGGTCCCTATGAATCTCTTAGAAAAACAAAGGGGGAGATGTGAGCCGTGACGGCTGCTCCCCAAAGATGGCGGCTGGCAGTAAGCCAGAGACTGCTGCTTAATACGAACCAGCTGATCGCAGGCCTTGATTGATATCACCCGTGCTCGGTGGGAGGGCCCCCATGGATCACCCATGCTCGGTGGGAGGGGCCTCGAGAGAATGTATATAAGCACCCGATGGGTGGTGGGGGGTGGTGGTAACGATAATAATAAAGCTCAAGTTTGCACTCCGTGGTTGCGGCTCTCTCTGCGGGATCAGCGAGGGTCGCGACATGTGTGTTTTAAAATTATCCATTTTGTTTAACTATTTTGAGATACTTTTGTACAAGATAAACTGGGACTTCCTTTTAGGTATTATATATGTGTAAGAGTGTAATTTTCAGTGAATACTGAGAATTCAAAAAATCAAATTTATTTTGAAAATCTACTCTAGTGACAATTATTATCCCTAAATATAAGTTCATTTTATAACTTTATATAATTTAAGAAACAAAAGATAAAATATAAACTAAAACATCCTCTTTTTAATCACTAGGAAACTAAGGAATCAAAATATTTAATAACATTCAATAGTTCATTTGATTTGTAGGCATCTTATAAATTATTAGATATTAATGGCAAACAAAGTCAAATATTAAATGATTAGTATAATTTGGGTAGTTTGAGTAAGATTTAATAGTAAGAAGTAACAAATGACTAAAACTTAAAATGTAATTATAAGATATGTAAATTTGTTTATAGTTATAAATTCAAACTAAATGTTTTTCATGACAAAGTAGAATGAATAATTAAAGAAAAAATTTAAAAATGTATTTAGTAGATATATCCAATTACATTTTACAGCAGGATATATTTATGTATAATGCATTTTTTAAGATAGATATAGTGTTTTACAATTCATGATCTAGGGCTTATCTCACTGTAGGCTTTTAGATTTTCTACATCAATTAAGTCAGAAGCCCTTTAGATTACATTTATAAATCCTTATGTCTAGCTGAAAGTCACTTTTCTTAAGGTGTCACAGAATCTCTCATGTGCTTGACATCTATTGATCTCATCCACCTAATGGTTTTCTTTTCCACTATAAATCTATGTCTTGGTCTTATTTCAAAATGGCAATGACTCTCTCAACTTTCTTTTATCTTAAGAACAATTGACTACGACATTTTAACATCTAAGCTGAACAAGAGTATAATTGGGTCTCATTTCAGAGACTTAAGTAAATTGCTATGTTTTAAACAAGAAAGCAACACAAATACTTCAGGAAGAGCAACCAAAATTATTTTAGAATTGGCGATCATTCTTAAGTATTGGTTGAAAAGCACAATCTTTGAAAACACAAACTCAAGTCTAATGAATTACAATCTCTTTACAAAATATAATGTAATTCATCCACATAACTTTTCTAATCTTTTTTCCTGGTTATGATGGAATTATATAGTAAATACTATGATGTTGATAACACTGGTAGGTACATTACTTTTTTTCTAAATTGAGGGTTTCAGAATCAAAAGTAAGATTTAAAAATTAGAAGGAATTGCTTTAATCACCAAAATAAAAGGTAAATTGAGAAGACTTGCCAATAATTAAAAAACTAAATTATAAATGAAATGATCTACAGAATTTCTTTGCTTCTTGTTTGTATACTTGCAGTTTAAATGTTACCTGGAATGCTAGAATATTTTCGAATAGCACCAAAGGTGTATATAGTGTACATTGCAAACTCTATTACAAATTCAACTCTTTTAAGCAAAACAATTCCCACCCAGAAGTCAGACATGCTAAATTCAAAGTTCCACAGCTTTGATGAGGTAGTTGCAAACCAAATGAAGAAGTTAATTTTCTGATAAGAGAAGCTTATGACAAAAGAACCAGTGGGGTCTACAGACATTTGTTCTAGGTACCAAGAAAAAAAAAAAACTTGATTCAGAGGGAACCAGCCAGAAAAACATTAAAACCTGGACTTCACTGAGGTAAAATAAAGTGAAACCAGTATAAGTTCTCACTTGTTTTTGTGGACACTTTTTCAGGGTGGGTAAAAGCCGACTCTACCTGTCCACAGACGGCTCTGTAAGTGTTGCCCCAGGAGCTCGTCCCTAGGTTTGGCTTCCCTCGTTATGAGGGGTCCAACAATAACTTGGCCTTCATGGTTCAGATATCCAAATTGTTGGCAAAAGCCTTACACAGTAAGGAGAATCCCATTGTGCCCATTGCCTAGAAAGCTCACGGCAAATAAAGAAAATAAAAGATTAGGAAAAAATCCCTTGATTTAAAAACTGGTGGTAAGTGGCTTGGTTGATTCCCTCTTGTCTTGTTACAAACGAAGTACATTACCTTAAAGTTATATATAATCCCGCCACCGCTTCTCCCTAAAGTAAAAGTAAGGTCACTGACTGTTCTTTGGTCTAATCCCTACAAACCCTGCAGGACAGTGTACCGGGGCTACAGGACCTCATCCTCATCCACAGCCCTCCGGAACGCTGGAGCCCCGCTAGAAAGGACCTTGTCCCGTGTCCCGTGTCCCGTGTCCTTTGCTATTGACAACTGCCTCGGTGCTCAAAATGGCTCTAGTCACTGCCTGCACCCACCAATGTCACACCCGCCAGCGGCTCTGAAAGACACAAAAGATGAGAGGTCCTCAGCCCACCAGGCAATCTAAAGCTAAGACTGGGCTGAGAGATGGGGCCATAATAATCTTAATTGTACTACGTGGATCTATGAGACCATGTAAAGGGGATGCTGGTAACTCATATGACACAGACAAAAATTTAAACATTTTTATGTCCAAGAGTCAACACCTGACATTGGTAAAGCACAGTATAAAAAAAAGTGTGTTTTAACAAAATTCTCCAATGTTGAGTGTGCTTGTGAACTGTATATAAAATGTACCAATAAAGAACTCAATTAAAAAAAATCACAATTGGGCTGGAGATTTAGCTCAGTGGTTCCGGCACCTGCCTCACAAGTATGAGGTCCTGAGTTTGATCCCTGATAACCACACACAATGCTGGGCGTGGTGACTCACACCCACCAGCAATCAACACCACATACCACAGTGCCAGGCTTGGTGGCTCACATCTGTAATCCCAGCACTCGGGAGGCAGAGGCAGGAGGATTGCTGAGTTCCAGGCTTGCCTGAGCTACATAGTGAGCTCAGGGCCAGCCTGGAGTACAATGCGATGCCTTGTCTCAAAAAAATCACAATATGATAGGATGTAGAATTTTTTATAACCATCATTTGACTAGAGGATCAATAAAATATTTCCAGGTTTTGGAGTTTCCTTAGACTACTGTTCCCTTTTTCTAGATATGGTATCTGGGGATTATGCTATAAAAGGAATTTAAAATTGAGTGTTAAGGTTCATTCCAGCCAATCTTCAATACATCTGCCACTTACAAAATATGTTTTGGCTATAATTAAAAATATTAGTGATGGTACTTAGGCTTACTTCTAGTATCAGCTGTTCTCAGAGGCTTGGGGACCATAAAACTACAAGAGTTTAGATTGTATCAGCCAGACAGGTCCGGATACAATAGCTCCTTAAAAAGTTAAGTTGAGGGCCAGAGATTTAGCTCAGTGGTTCCAGGGCCTGCCTCGCAAGCTCAAGGTCCTGAGTTTGATCCTGGTAACCACATAGAATGCTGGGTATGGTGACTCATGCCCACCAACAATCAACCAGAAATCAGCACCACATACCACAATGCCAGGCGTGGAGGCTCACACCTGTCATCCCAGCACTTGGGAGGCAGAGACAGGGGGATTGCTGAGTTCCAGGCTTGCCTGGCCTACATAGTGAGCTCAGGGCCATCCTGAACTACAAAGGGAGATCCTGTCTCAAAAAAAAAAAAAAGTTAAATTGATGTTTTCCTAAAGATCATCCCAGGCCTCCCTATTATATAAAAGTAGCCAAACATAAAACCTAGGGTAACAAACTGTATGTGTAATAGTGTATATGCTCCCTCAGGTCTTATAATATACAAGGGGATGAGAACATTTTGAACCACTGACTAACCTCTACACGTTCACCAAGTATGGAGGGTACCCCTGTTTTGGTCCCCATACTAGTAAGTCTAAAATTAGGCAGGTCTGCAACCATAGGGATGACTTCTTAAATTATGTGGGGCCAGAATTTCAAAGCTCTGAGCCACCAAGTGGCATGAGCCTTAAGATACTTAAAATACTCAGTGTCTAGGCTACAAAAACAGGTGGACATATTGGCTAAAGTTGTGTTGCAGAGCCCAAGGGGGCTAGAGTTATTGTTTATAAATCAAGGAGTGTTGTGTGTAGCACTAAAAAAAAAAAAAAACAAACAAAACTCTTGCTTTTATGCAAATCAATCTAACATAATTTGAGACAGTTTAGCCATGATAAAAAAAAAATGTGCACAGGCTTTAAAGAATATTTAAAAGACAAATGGAAATGAAAAGAGTAAAGGATGGGGCCAGAGAGTTAACTCAGTGGTTCCAGTGCCTGCCTCGCAAGCGCAAGGTCCTGAGTTCAATCCCGGTGACCACATAGAATGCTGGGCCTGGAGACACACGCCCACCAGCAATCAACACCACATACCACAGTGCCAGGCGTGGTGGCTCACATCTGTAATCCCAGCACTCAGGAGGCAGAGGCAGGAGGATTGCTGAGTTCCAGGCTTGCCTGGGCTACATAGTGAGCTCAGAGCCAGCCTGAACTACAAAGCGAGACCCTGTCTCGAAAGAAAAAAAGAGTCAAGGATGGTACTAATCTATGTTCAACTGGCCTAGGTAGACAACAACCCTAATATCATCTCTGACAGGGTCAATATGTATACTCTTATTGTTGCTCATGATCAGGTCTTGCATTTTAAACTCTTTGATCAAGTACATATAAAAAATAAATTCTGTACAATTCATGCTGTTTAGGGCCAAAACTAAATAAAGGTTTAATTAAAAGTACAAGAACCAGTGGGGAATGTAAGACCCCAAAAAACATCCATTTTGTTAAAAACCTCCACTTGTGTCCCGTAACCTCCTTGTGAACCAGGACCTTGTCTCCCTGAGAACTATTCACCCAACCAATGCACACAGCTGCAGATTGTGATCTAATCATTGCTATTGGCTTCTGTAACAACTCACTTCTGCACTTTACCAATAAAATGATCTAATCACTTGCATAGAAACCTCTTGGTAACAGATGAGGAAGTAGTAAATTTTGCCTTTAAATACTGTGAGTTAGTCTAAGCAGGCACCTTCACCCTCGTGGAAGGATAGACCTCAGCTGAGTAATACAGCTCTGGGCTGGACTTTAAGATCATGCCGTGTCCAGAGAGGTTGTCTCCGTGGGCCTTGGTCACAACAGAAATAAGAAGAGGAATAGTTCCTGGATTGCTGGACGGGAGGTGTTCTGAATGGGTGGCCACTGAGTATCTTTGTCAGTGGTACTTTATATAGCAAAATCACGAGGTTGATACACTGCCCGTCAAGCTACAATCAATTGGTAAGAGTATAGAAGAAGTCTTTGAACTATTACAATAAGGGAAATAAATTACAGAGCAAGGACATATGAAAAGAAAAAAAAGAAGACCTTCCTAGAGAGGATGGAACTATGGGTTCAGATGTTCTGGCCTCTTGTTATGAGTCCAATGTCTGAATTGACTGAACCAAGCAGTGCTTAAGTATAGTACAATTTCAAGTTGCTGTTTATCTATAGAGAGACCTGAGAGCTGGCGTTGTGTCTCCACCTTGAGGCCTGGTTGTTTTCAGATTCATGTTCTGCTACATTTTTGGTGCATTTCACCCTCCGCTCAGACTCTCTCAACATCCTGGTCCTTTTCTGCCTATCTGTTAATTTCAATCTAATTTAGCTGTCTATCATACAATCATGACTTCAAAGACTAAGAATGCATAACCTACATTTTGGGGTTGTTTTAGTTCAAATTTTGAAATGAGCTTTTTAAGTTACCTGAAGTAACTGATGTATGAACCTAACAAGTAAATTTCCTTAGCCATTAAATGTTTAAGGTTTTTCACACTACATTAAAAAATACCTTCTTCTCTCTATTCCCATCCTACATCTTTTGCTTCATTTTCCTTTGCAGTAACTAACATATGCTCACTCCTATGGTTTGAATCAAAAGTCTCACCCAAAAGCCTCCTGTGCAAGGAAGTGACCTTGGGAATGTGATTTGATCTTGGAAGTGTTAATTTCCTTAATGGATCAACCACTAATTGGGGTGGGCTGAACATACAGTAACTGGGTGAAGTCTGACTGGAGAAAATGGATTGTTAAGGTTCAAACCTGGACAAATATGTTCTTGTCCTCAGTCATGTCCTTTGTCACTGGCTTTCATTGGCTTTGTTTGCTTTCTGCCTCCCATGAGTTGAGTAGCTATTCTCCACCATGCCTTTCCACCATGGCATTTCTGCCTTGAAGCCAAGCAACCATGGACTGAGACCTCTGATTTTGTCCCAGATGAGGAAAAGTGAAAACACACACTTCTACTTTTTGAATGCTCAGAATTGTGGTGTTTGGTAGTACAAATAAAATAAGGATGAAATAAAAACCGATTACTTTCATATCTTAACGCCTCTGTCACATATGGCTTTGTTTGCATAGGAAATATTCTTTCAAAAACAAAGATATAATGCACAGTGGAAAATAAAAAAATACTTGTATGACACATAAATTAATGGGGAAAATTAAAAATAAAATTGATATACAATCACATGGGCCATATATAGATTTTATACTGTACTTTTAACAGTTTGAAGAGTTCATTTATCTTTTGAAATGACCTTTACCTACCTAGAGGATATAATCATAAAAATATAAATGTTGCAACTCAAAACTTAAAGATCAAATCACATTCAAGATAACTGAGGTAATTAATAAATTTCTAAATATATTTGTGTTTAGAATCATAAAGACACATTTATAGTGTTTAACAAAACCTTACTCAGGATTGTAAATACTCTTTTGTTCAAGTGGTTTTATGTATAATATCACCTAAGAATAAAACTTATCCAGAACAACTATCTACAAATATGGTATTGAATATTAGAAACTACATGAGTATAACTAATTGCACTGCTCTAAAGACATTAGTGATTGATTTTAATAAGATTAAAAAATTTCAAACCTATTGTTCCTTGGTGACCATCTGTCACTATCGCTACTGACAGATTTCCTTCCTAAAGGTAAGATATGATATGAGAGTATTTAAGAGAAGCTCCAAGAGACTAAACATACAAAATATTTAATTTGGGGAAGAGTGTTATTCTGCTCTAGAAATCCTTCAGATAATTAGATTGTTGATAAATAGTTGCAGGATGTCTAATTTCTGAATAACTTGCTATATTTCTTGGTGTTGATAATTCACTGATGCTTATTCATTATACAGATAACTCATTTTTAAGGAAACAATGATACAATGGGTTCCTAATTTTCAGGCTCTCATTTAAGTACTAATATTATTAAAGTCAAGTTTTTACAAGCTCTGAAATACACTAATTGCTGCTTAGAAGCTTAGAAAGTTTAACTCTAAAACAATTGTCACTGGCTATTTATGATTGGATATAATTATTATAGCTAAGACTTACAAAAATAGTGATTGTGTGCAGATAAGGACTTTTCCATATAAAATTTTAATTGTTTTTATTGGTACATTTTATACATATATTATGATCACATTCAACATTGAGATTTTTAAACTATGCTTCACTTGATCTTAGCCAAAAGGCCGAGAAGCGATTTTTAAACTATGCTTGACACATCTTGATTCCTTTTTTAAATAATTGTTTCACTTATGTAAGAATGGATAGGCCAGGGTCTCCAAATATTTCAGAGATTTTTAAGTCAACTTTTGTGTTTTTAAGGAAAGTCACATAAAATAAATACTCTCCAATCCATGTTTCAAAGTCCTATTCTCAAGTAATTAGAAATCAAAAACATATTCTAGCCTTATTTAATTTTTCTGTTCTTTTTAATTTGTTTTGTGTGATTAAAATTAAATATGACCAATTCATTCCTTCCTTTTTTACAAAACCTTGAGGACTGATGGTGCATGTCACCATGTTACAGCATGGAAAAGGTGTGCCGTGATGCTTAAATATTAATTGAAAAATAAATATGATTCTAACAGCTGGTGAGATAAAATGAAGTGTAAGGTTCAACTAGGTTGTAAATTTAGATTACTATAAGATGCTTTTACTTAGCAACTTTGATAATTGAATTGTGAAGTGATATCTCAAGAGCCATCAACTTTTGATTGCAAGATATATCCCTTGTAATGTATAGTCAAACTTCTGCTTAGAACTGAAATACTCCTTTTCCTAGTTAGGTGCTGCCCTCTAAAGACTTACTTTGAACATATTTTATAATGGTACAAAACTATTTTATAGTGCTATATATTTTTAAAATTAAGGAAACAAAGCTTGTGCCTATGGGAGGCTGTACAGCAAATAGGGAAAGGGGAAAAATGAGAATTTAGTCGTGTCATATACTGTTACAAAATCTCAATGTTGAGTGTAGTCATGATGTGTATATATAATGTACCAATAAAGATTCAAATTAAAATTTCTCTGTGAGCCGGGCGTGGTGGCTCACTCCTGTAATCCCAGCACTCGGGAGGCAGAGACGGGTGGATTGCTGAGTTCGAGGCTTGCCTGGGCTACATAGTGAGCTCAGAGCCAGCCTGAACTACCAAGCAAGACCCTGTCTCAAAAAAAAAAAAATTCTCTGTGATTAAAAATCATTCATAATTTACTTTGTGTTTTATTAGCATAATAAAATATTTTAAAATTACTACACAAATTTACATGTCTTTCTCAAAGACAATGGATACAATGAATCATTAACAATTTATAAGAATTAATATGCACTGTTGTTAATTATCTGATAAAGGTATTTTTGAAAACACCTCATGCATATATATGATTATGTAATTATATGAAAAGTAGTAACCCATTCACAAGAGGAAGAATTATGTAAGTAGTTTTGCATAATAGTGAGTATATATTTGTGTGTGTGTGTGTGTGCACGTGTGTGCTCACGCACACTTATTGTTTAGGAATTTTTGCTCAACAGATTTTCAGTTAAGGAATGTAATATTGAGGAAAAACTACATCAGGGTTTCATCATATTTTTTTCCTAAGGAAGCTGAAAATTTTTCAGAGACAAAAACCATATCTTATGCTTTTTAAAACTGCATACTTACAGAACAAGATTTAATCTAAATATAAAATATAATTCTCTCACCACATATAATGCATTTTATAGCTTAGTCACATTTTAATGGATAATAAATGATATGATAATATTTTAAGGTTAATACTCAGTTTTAAGATTTTAAAAAATAATGAGACTATTATAAGATTTAAATAATTATTCTTATAAAGAATGTTATCATTTTAAATAAGTATGAAAAATATCAATTACTTTTTGTTAAAGATGTACAATAAATGAGATGTAGATTTAGAAATGATTATTACTGTTGAAAATATGATACAGTATAGAGAGATGACTGGAATTAGCACAAAAATCAAATTCAAATCTAAACTTTGCAAATCTGTGCTGAAATGTGTGCTACTAAACTGATATAGTAGAAGAGTTAGAGATTTTTCATATTTTGTATAAACTTATCTCATATCCACAAAATGGAGAGTATTTTGGTTACATTATGAGACAGGTGATTTAGAGCATGTAGGAGCCATATTTTAGAGAAAAATCAGATCAGAAACTACATACACAGGTTACTGAACAAATTGAAATGCTTTTTTTTTTTTTTTTTTTTTTTTTTTGTGGTACCCGGGCTTGAACTCAGGTCCTTGCGCATCTAAGGATGGAGCAGTACCTAAGGATGGCGCAGTACCACTTGAGCTAAATCTCCAGCCCTTTCAAATGCTTTCTTAATACTCAGTCTTAAGTACTTACCTATTTAACCCAGGAATATTGTATTTTAAATTTTGAAAACTATAGATAGGATACTATACATTAAAATATATTTTTCCACATTTACAGTTTGTGATTTAACTCAATTTTATCTTACCTTTAGGCATCTATAAATGTAAAAAAAAAAAGATGGTTATTCCAGAAAAGGTAGAACAGTTATTATTGTTACTATAACAGGCTTGGAGTGTATAATGATGCCAAAAAAATGTTAAAAATATTTTAGAACAA